>JARJDU010018591.1:0-12663 GCA_030264695.1 Lissagria laeviuscula | reverse complement strand
TCTACAATAACAAAATCTCAGCCAGTAATTAGTACAATCAGCACTATTCATTACCTGCCGACATAAGTTTTCCATAAATTTTCAAGAACGGCTTCAAGATTGAGGGTGAAATGACTGACGAACGATTACACATTGTATGTATAACCTCAATATTTTAAGCACTTGCTATTTACTTACATAGTTTTATTAAAATTCTTTCTCTAATTTATCATGGTAATTTACATTAGGATTGGGGCAATGATAAATTGTTTCGGACCCAAAGACAAGTGGAGAAAAACTCGTATGATTTGGAGTCTTGGAGTATTCTCCTACGAGAAGCACAAACCAAGCACATTTCTGAAGTCCGAGATCTATATGAACAACTAGTCACTGTTTTTCCTAGTGCCTGCAGATATTGGAAGATATATATTGAACATGAGGTATGTTTACACAATACTTCTATATTCATTAATAGTAAAGTATTATTTACAATCTCTTTCTTATTTAAATAGATGAAATCAAGGAATTACGAAAAGGTGGAGAAGGTGAGTTTGAATATATTTAAAGTGTTTGTTATACCACCAAAAATAATAATAAATTATTTTTGTGTGAGCAGAAAACCTGGTTTCTTATCTTATTACCTCAATGTAATGTTTAGGCATTTGAATTATTTGAGATTATGCAATGTGTTTTTGTTTGATAAATCAATTTTGAAAAAAAAAAGGTATTTGTTTGAGATGGTTGCGGAGTGTGCTCATTGTGTGTTTTATTTCCCTGTTTTGTTGATTCCAACAATATGCAACAGCATAAGACAAAATAAACATTTATACAAGTACCATGAGTTCTTTTTAATTGCGGAGCACCTGACCATCTTGAACCAATACATGAAGCCATAATTATAGCATTGATTGCTAATGCAATGAATGTACAAACAGATCGTCAATTTGTGTGTTTCTCCCACATGCATTCTAGCTCTTCCAACGCTGCTTGATGAAAATCCTCAATATTGAATTATGGAAATTGTACTTGTTGTATGTCAAAGAGACAAAAGCAACACTTCCAACATACAAGTTAGTAACATTATGTCTAAATATTATAATATTATATCAAACCGTTTCAATTCTAATTTATTTTTGAATTAAGGGAGAAGATGGCCCAAGCATATGATTTCGCATTGGATAAAATTGGAATGGACATTCATTCGTATGTCATATGGAATGATTATGTAAACTTCTTGAAGGCTGTAGATGCAGTTGGTTCCTATGCAGAAAACCAGAAAATTTCGGCAGTGCGAAAAGTATATCAGCGAGGTGTTATCAATCCGATGGTAGGAATGGAGACATTTTGGAAGGATTACATCTCGTTTGAGCAAGCGATTAATCCAATAATTGCTGAGAAGATGTCGATTGAGAGAAGTAGGGATTACATGAATGCTAGAAGAGTTGCCAAAGAATTAGAGGTTCAGATTCGGGGGATTAATCGTAATGCGCCAAGCGTTCCACCAACTGGTACTAATGATGAATTGAAACAGGTAATTAACATGCGTTATTGGTAATTGCTTTTGATTTCTTATAACATTTATATTTGCAAATTTATAGGTTGAATTGTGGCAGAAATACATTGCCTGGGAACGTAGCAATCCGTTGCGTACAGAAGACACAGCACTTTTAACCCGTCGAGTTGTTTTCGCGCTAGAGCAATGTCTTCTCTGTCTTGGACATCATGCAGATGTTTGGTATCAAGCTGCACAGTTTTTGGAATATAGTTGTAAAGTTCTTCAAGAAAAAGGGGTAAATGACATACATACATACCTATTTGTTTATTATCACAAAAAAGAAACAAATAGCATTATAAGGTATACATCGTGAGCTTTGTTGCCACTAGCTTTGAGTCATTTTCGTAGCTTGCAATTGGACGGGGGCAAAACGCGGGACCCTTCAATGCAATAATTCCGAAAATGGCGCAGGGGTCTCAAATTGATTGTATGCCTAGGGCCCCGTCACCTCTAAATTCATCGCTGGCTACAGCTCGGATCTTGTCCCATTCGACTTTCACCTGTTTCATGCATTGGAGCAAGCTTTGTGACAAAACCTCGCGTTTTACTAGACTTACTTATATTTAGGAGCGCCTGGAGGGGAAAACACTTTTGTTTTTTGTCATGGGCCCGGCACTCGGGCTTTAACAAGCTAGCCGAGAGCAGAGGCGTAGCAAGGGATTTCAGCGCCTGGGGACAACTAAAGGTTTGCGCCTCGACGATGTCCCAACCCTTTCACCCTCTTCTTCCTTCCACAATTAATTTTTTGAAACGTCGATTAGGTGCTCCCTGTGTGCTGCGCCCGAGGATAGTTGTCCCTCTTTGCCCTTGCCCTTCTTTAATTACGCATTAGGCCGAGAGGTTGCCGTTGCGATGACGTGCCCGCACTACGAATTTATCACGGGCCCGTGAATTTCTCTCGCCGGTCTTAATTACATCTCGGAATAACCAATATGCAAGTTAGGCAGTTGCTTAGGGCCCTACAGCTAGGGGACCTCGTCAAATCTTATATCTACTGACAAATTTGAATTGCCCGATTTGTAGAGCATTAGGTCTACAAGGCCCCAAAATGTTTTTGTTGCCTAATAAGCTTAATCCGCCCCTGCTTATTTATACTTCATATAATTCCTTATGTGATTTAACTTTTATAGGATGTGAACGCTTCCAAACTCTTCAGTGAAGAAGCTGCGAATATGTTCGAGCGAGCTACCAGCACCCTCTTAAACAAAAGCTGCTTATTGTACTTTGCCTACGCTGACTACGAAGAAGGCCGCCTAAAATACGAGAAAGTCCATCAGATTTATCAAAAGTACTTAGATATCGAAGACATGGACCCGACCTTGACTTACGTGCAATATATGAAGTTTGCTAGACGCGCCGAAGGCATCAAATCCGCTAGGAACGTCTTCAAGCGCGCTCGTGAAGACGCAAGGTCGCAATATCATATCTTTGTGTGCGCTGCACTCATGGAATACTATTGCAGTAAAGACAAGAACATTGCTTTTCGTATATTCGAGCTCGGCCTAAAGAAATTTGCCGATAATCCGGAATACATCGCTTGTTATATTGACTACTTGAGTCATCTTAATGAAGATAACAATACTCGAGTACTTTTTGAAAGGGTACTTAGTTCTGGGAGTTTAGAACCTGAGAAATCAGTGTAAGCTATTCTTATTGTTAAAACGAAACTTAAAAACGCGCGGTACCTTATTCTACGTTTTCCAAATTTGTGTTCACATGACGCGCGTTTTCTAATGCGTAATGAACGTTGCGCTTATCATAGAAATTTAAAAACGAGCTTTAGTTCGCACTTTGAGATCATAAGTAGGCTAGCGTTCACATGACGCGCGTTTGCAAATATCTGTACTTTTATTGAAAGCGTTCACATGCTAACGCGCGAAATTTGAAAACGCGCGTTAGCTTGCGCTTTGAGATCATAGATTTTCCATGCTAGCGTTCAGATGAACGCGCATTTTTGTTGCCTTGAGCCTGACACATATATGTATCTCCATAGTTTTGTGGAATGGCGGTTGCTCAACGCCTGAAAAACGCTCGCCTTGTGAACACCACGACAAAAACCTATCGATCGTTATAAGAATAGGGCCTTATTGTCATATCATGCTATATTTACAGCGATATTTGGAATAAATTCCTCGAGTTCGAGAGTAACATAGGTGATTTACAATCTATTGTCAAAGTGGAAAAGAGACGGTCTGAGGTCTTATCCAAAATCAAAGAGTTTGAAGGCAAAGAAACTGCGCAACTGGTCGATCGATACAAGTTTTTGGATTTGTATCCATGTACACCTCAGGAATTACGAAGCATTGGGTAATATGCTTAAGATATGTCGTAACAATATTTCAATAAAACATAATTTTAGATATACGGATGTTATCAACATATCAGGAAGCCAAAACCGGAATAATCTATTCCACGGGATCATAAAACCTTTAGAAGATGAATCAATCCTTCCAAAACCGGACATTTCGCAAATGATTCCATACAAGCCAAAGTTTAACCCACAACCTGGTGAACATCCAGTTCCAGGTACTAATTGTATAGTCTCAAAGTTTTGTCATCGTTAATTGTCCGGGTCGATTTTTTCTAGGAGGGATATTCCCCCAACCACCAGCAGTAGCCCAACTTTGTACAATCCTTCCACCACCAACATGTTTCCGTGGTCCATTCGTGGTAGTCGACCAATTGATGGACATCTTCAATAGGATTCAGCTTCCTGATGCAGGTACGCTTTAACAATATAGTTCACATGTTGATTCTGTATGAAGGTTCTTTCTGTGCAGCCCCACCACCCGCTGAGAATGGCGCTGACGTGCGTCTCTTCGACTTAGCGAAATCCGTGCATTGGATTATTGACGAAGGTGCCACTCTCACTGGAAGTAATAAGCGACGCAAACGTTTAGGACTTGCAGCCGATTGTAGCGACGACGAGGAGAATCCCTTACCGCCAACGAACGACATTTATCGCCTTCGCCAACAAAAACGTGTCAAATAGCGCGTTCAGAATCAATCTTTTTCCACTATAGCATAGGCCACAAAAGTTTATATTATAATCTCGCCCTAATTAATTATGTTAATTAAGATACACAAATATTTTATGTACATTACAATACAAAACATCATCCAAACTAATAATCGTTTGGAATTGTGATAGATAATACTCTCCTAGTATTTACATAGTCGCGTTTTGTTGGATGGATTGCTCTGGTTGGCTGACATTGTTGGTATTAGCATAGACTAAACATCATACTTAATGTATACTTAATCTATCGTATTAATCTACTGGTGGGGAAGGTTAATATAAGCTTAGCAGATGCGAGCGCATTATAGGGTTCTGGTTTTGGTACAAATGGCGTCGTTTTGTTAGCACATTGTCCAGCTGGGCGAGATGGTGCAGGAAGCCGGGATTCGGATAGACGTGCCGTCTCCGGAAGACGAATTGCAACGCTTCGGCGGCGTTCATCCCACGAATTATCATCAAGTATGCGATGAGGATCGTCGCTGAGCGGGATATGCCAACCACGCAGTGGATAAACACGCTGCCTGTAAAGTTACAACATAAAATGCTAGAAACTGGGCCAAGTTTACAAGCAGTTTGTCATGCGCTGGCATATTGTCATAACAACAATAATTCAAATGCATGCATGCATTATGCTTACCGCCTTGTTTAACGCAATTGTCAATAAACCGCGCGGCAAGCTCGAAGTACACAGAGATATTCCAAGATGGCCGATCATGGCCCGGAATGCCCATGTATATAATACCGGCATCTTTATAATAATCGGCGTTCGTGTTGACTTGATATTCGTCATAGCCTTCTGCGCAATTCAGCACATGGGTGATACCATGACTCTTCAGAAACTTCTTATCTTTGGCTGCATATCTATAGAAACACAAAAAAATGTCACATTTCATTGATATAATTAGAAATGGATAGATGATGTACTTACTTATCACCTAAATAGATCCCTGAATCTATTCGGTTAATTGAATGTCTGGAAGAAACGCTAACGACTTGCTCCGTCAGACGGGAATACGTCAATTGGCTGAGGAGACGATCCAAGAACGCGGCGGTCATCTGCTTGTCAACATCTTGTTGTGGCCTCAGTGTTCCCTGTTGAGGAAAGTAATAATATTGAATACCATTTTGGGTTGCAATGCTCATCATTTTGACACTAGAAATTTTACAGCATTGAAACGTGTTTGTATTTAGACGACAGTAATCAGACTGACGGATTATACGAAAATGTTATTGGAATATTTGTCACGGGCACATTTTGTTTTGTTAATAATTGACAATAATATATACCAGTAAAACTGTCAGATAGTTTGCGCGGTATCGTGGCGCCATCTGTAAATTCAAAATGATATAGTAATAGGTTTTACTTGTGCCTATTAAAATGGCGCGCGTTATGGTAATAGTACACTGTTCTTGTAGTAGTGCAAGTGTTGTTATATATAACAATACGGCGAAGCATTATGGCTTTAAGCAATAGTCTTTTTGTTGTTTTAGACCATTTTAATCATAGTTTACCAATCTATTGACCCAAATATCACTTTAAATGCTTAAAATATTTTATCAACTTTAAACAAAATTTGTTAACTTACACTATATACTGATTCGCGCCACATTTCGTATAAAATTACTTAGTAAACTGAAGCTGCACTAAATAAAACCAGTTTTGCAATAATATTGTGCGCGCTTTTTCGCTAAATCGGGAATATCGCGGCTGTTAGCGGTGACGGCGTGCGATCGACTAAACAATATTCGCGCGTTATTGCGCGTGGCGTGCACGCGAATTCTTGGCGGCGGCCTGCTAAAAATAGCCACCGATTGCGCTTGGCCATGAAGATGGGCCGAAGCCGCCGCCACACAACAGCACACTGACCGGAGAGAAACCAGAGCACGTTATGCCAAAAGATGAAAATAATACGACATACTTGTATAAGAATTGCTTTGTGTGTGCGCGACACCACCGCCATCACAATTCGCGTAATGATTTTCGTCTAATGGGAACACCGACTGGGTTAGAAGTTTACCTTGAAATGCGTTGCTAACGTCATTGTGCATCTAAATTGTAAAAATGCATTAGGTATTCATGACAGCTGTCAATTAATGAGAATTTGACCACTGTAAATATTGACATTTTCTATAAGGTATATTTATAGGTTATATGCAGCAAATTAAGCCCGTCCCTGTAAAATTTCCAATTGAATCATACATTGTAAAAATATAAATCATGTGTAACACATTGCCATCGCATTACACACATCTATTTCCTTTTTTCGTCATCATGATTGCATTGCATTATGCGTAGGCGTACAATTAAAAATAGACTAAATCGATCGATATTTAATTCGCTATGCATATTTTATTTCATACATAACTAAACTACATCCAACTTATATAAACAACATAATGATACATCCATTGTAATGTGGGATGAATCACAGTCACCTTCAACTTGGTTCATTCGAACACAAACAACAAAGGTGACAGGCATAATGGATTCACTTGCATTATCTAATGAAAACAAATGTAATTATCATTCTTTTTTGGTCAGCTCAGCTACCAAGGCCGAACTTTGCCTTGTGTCGCATGTGAGAGTATCCACGTGTGCCGTTCATCCTTCACCATTTGCATCTGCTTATGTCTTGGATGTGTTGGGCAAATTACAAATAATCTATTCTGTCGTCTAACAAAATAACAATCTTTGCATCTTTTCTTTAAATTGACTCGAACTTTGAAACCGGCGCAGGGTTGTAATAGATGCGAAGTAATTCCAAGTAGCGGTTTGTGATGCGTTCTTAGCGGTTTTTCTAGAAAGGAAAAATGTCTTCGAGGGATGTCCTTCATGCTATGAATTATTATTGGTCGCAGAAAGTTTGATAGTGTTGATATCCTCTTGATAAACTGCATATTGGTATTCCTAAAAGTACATTTATTAATACATTATTCATTAATAAGTCAATTTATTGATAATTTAAAGTAATACTTGTGTTTTTCGGCGAATTTTACTTATTTTTGTTTAACAGGTTAATTTTAGTTGCAGCTTATTGTAGGCAACCCATTGAACAGCTATGTTAATTTAATGTAGAGTACCGATTTTTATGTTTTA
The DNA here is from genome assembly GCA_030264695.1 of Lissagria laeviuscula. NCBI lineage: Eukaryota > Metazoa > Arthropoda > Insecta > Coleoptera > Staphylinidae > Lissagria > Lissagria laeviuscula. The sequence continues at coordinate 5,013 of JARJDU010018591.1, read as the reverse complement.
CTTCTAGAATATATACTGGATATTGTTTATAACTTACTGTTTATTATTGTAAATTTAACTTACCAGCTTGTTTAAAGTAATAGTAACTATAATTTATACCAACTGTAATGCCTAATATTCGAAATGGCGTTTATTTCATTGTAAAGACATAACTTTAGAATTTCCAAGTAATTTAGGCAACACATATAACACGCCCTGTATTAGGCTTATTATAATTATTGACCAAAATAACATAATAACTCTTTTGTAAGGTTTAGAATTTAAATATATCAAGAATGTAAAATTATACTATATTTCCTTATAACTTACAAATATGAATAAAATATGATAACACAGGCATAACTTGATTTAAAACTAGTTAAAACTATCTCTTACAAGTCTCAATAGGTAAACATAAAACTTAAACATAAGTTGCTTTGATCACTTCAAGTCATGTCAATCTAGCATCCCCATTAAGCTCTTCTCCACATTATACTATCAATAATGATTCTGGAAATAGTTTCCAGGAGGCATAGGCATTCCCAAAGCACCAGTAGGATATGGAACAACTGTCGGGTTTGCAGCTGGCATTGAAGGAAAATAATTTGTATTGACACTCATTGGAGGAGCATTAACATAATTCCCAGGAGAATAAATCCCATCATTTGCAATAAGCTTTGTCATCTTTTCAGCTTTAACATTCCTTGAGTGCATAAGCTTACGTTTAACTAGAAATTCCTCAAGAAAAGCTTCAAGTTCCTTTTCATTATCTAGAAATGCTTGTGCTATTTTATCACTTTCCTCTTCCATCTCACTGGCAGCAGTTTGAAGTAATGCTAATGCTGTATCCATTGACATATCGCCACCTTTATCTCTTAATGTTTTGTAAGCTTCTTGAACATTTTTAGTTAATTCCTCTCCTTCCTCACTTAATGTGACAACGGCTTCACGAGTCTCGATTAATTCGGGCTCTCGTGCAAGATTCGCATCTGATAGTTGATTGATTGAAGTTTGGACCTCTTCCTTCTCACTTTCTACATTTTTCAGGTAGGACTGATCTAGCTCTTCAATTAGTGTACATATCTTTTCTTCATTGTCCATGATTTCGACCAATTCATCGTTTGTGAAGATCTGCAGTGTTGTCAGAATTCGCTTGCAGTCTGCTTCAAGTGCTTGGGTCATCTTTAGAATTATTTGATTTAGATGGCAACAATAAATTTTAATTCTACAATAACAACACTGACAGAACGTAACCTCTAAATACTGTATGTATCATAATGACAGATGATGTCATAAAGATTGGTGCTTGCAGAGGCGGATTTATGTATGTAAAATTCAAAGCAATTGGTGTGAATAACCAACTAAATTTAATATATTTTTCTCTTTTTGTTTATTCAATTAGTTAATTGCTAATTTTTACAATAAAGTTACAACTAAATACATAATACACAGCAAAATTGAACTTAAAATATTATTTATTTTAACACTGCTTACGTCCAACCATCATAAATCGATTATTGGAACGATCAATATCAATAGTTACGAAATGGTCAGGAGAGTTGCCCTCGAAACAATAATCGAAACATTTGGAGATTGTTACCAAATGCAGGAATGAAGGATCCTGTGTCCTGAAGTAATCCCACATTGAATTTGCAAGCTCGTCGTTAGTCTGCGCTGTTTCCAAGTAGCTCACTAAAGTTTTCCTAATTGTTTCAGCTTGGTATTTGTCCAGTCCTCCAAACTCTACTACAACTGCCTATTGAAATAGAATTGATCTTTGAATTAGTAAGTTTTACTGTATAGATATTTATAGAAGAAGAGAATAAAAAATAAGTGTTACCTCTGGTGCCTGCAATTTACCCACTTTACCGAATAAATTTGTAATATTCACAGGGTGGTAGTAAGGTTTTGTAGCAAAAACTGTCGCTAGGCAAAGACAAGTAGTAAAAATCATTAAATTATTGTTAGACATTTTGGAAACTTTGTATTTTGCTGCTTAGAAGTGATTATTGAGAGAATTATAATCACACTGAGTATTTCATGCTTTTGGTCGGCATTAAAAGCATGTTTTGAGCGGCTTATCAAGCATTGAACCTACTTGAATTAAAGCACTTGGAAACTACGCTATTAAGATTCAAGTATCTACTAATAGGGTATTTGTTTATTGCAATTATTAAAAAGTGTAATTAATTACAGGTACGAGTCGTACAAAATCAATATTTGCACAGATTAAATGCTGGGGAATCCAATGTATGTAGTACTATTGGTATAATATTATGAATAAGTGTTTGATTCCCAAATTAAGTGGAAAACAAAACCCTTGAACTAATTTTATAGATCTTGATATATAATTTATGTTTTTCGTTGTTTTTATCAGATACTGGCACCATTTGATAAGCTTATAAAAGAACATGATTTCTAATAATTTATTAGTAACAACCGGGTAAAGCAGCCACAAGGTAGCATTGCACGAAATAATCATGATTAAGTTATATCTATTGCTTGCATTATCAATTTGTGCTATTAATGCAAATGGCATTAACAAAGAACAACAACAAATTGGGTTATCAAGTGTTCAGAAGAATTTAAATCAAATTTTGCCTGAAGTGCCAAGAGCTTATAACAAAGTAAGATTACTTAGTTAAATTTATAAATATATTAAAATTTTAGTTTTTAATTTAAATATTATTTAATTATATGATTATATTAAAAACAATTTTATTATTATTTTTTATTATTCAAATAATAATTTATATGATCCATTTGATTTTAGGTTACAATTGGTGCAAATTCAATGCCTGCAGACAGGATATATGATGGTGCTGATCGATTGGAATATTTGCTTGGATATAATACCAAAAACAAAGAATTGTTACAGGATTTGAATCGCTTCTTCCAAAAATATAATGATCTGGATTGGCACTTTTCTCTAGAACACACTAGCGCTGGTGCTATACCAGTACAATATGTTTATTATAAATTTGATAGAGGAACTAGCGAATTGTTTGTTGGAGGCTACAAACGCTGTTAATTTTGTTCAACATTTTAATACTTTTTAATACAAGATGTAAATATAAATTTAAAATAAATTTAAAAAAATTAACAAAAGTTTGCAATATTTTAAATAGAAATATTCCAATTAAACGATCATTTTTATGTACATTATATGCAGTTGCAATGCTAGTGTTGTACCAGTACATTTTGCTTATCATAAATTTATCAATGTACATAGCAAATTGTTTATTGAAAACTACACACGTTGTTAATTTTGTATGAAATTGTAATATAATCTAATGCTAAATGTAAATTAAAAAAAAAATAAAAAATAAAAAACAATCAACAAAAATTTCTGTGCAATATTGTATATAGAAATATTCAAGTTGAACAATCATTTTTATGTATATTAAATACATCTGCATTGCTGCAAACATATCCAAATTTAACCTAGAAAAACAAAACGATGTAAACATTAAATTGTTATTCCCAAAAAGTATAATTACAATATTTAAACAACGCTGATAGCATTTACAACATAACAATTATTATATTACAATGTCCCAAAAACGTAACATCGACGAGTTACTCAATGAACAACCCGATCCAAACCGCAAACAAGTGAAATTCGACGACAACGTTAAGAAGCATACACTGGATTCAGACGAAGAAGATGACGATAAAGATAAATATAATATTCTTGATGATAATGACATCGAAGGAGAAGAAGAAACTTCTGCTGAGAGGCAAGACGGTGATATTCGTATGACTGCTTTCAACATGAATGAAGAAATGCAGCTTGGTCATTTTGATAAGGATGGGCATTTTATTTGGAAGAATGAGAAGGAAGTTCGAGATAATTGGTTAGATAACGTCGACTGGCAACGGATTAAGATTGCAAAAAATGTGAAGGAGTCTGAAGAAGATTTTAAAGAGAAGGGATTGGCTGATGAGAGTGATGATGAGGAAGAAATGCCAGAGGTATTTGATCCCATGTCAAGTTATAAACTGATTGTTACATATCTCAAGCCAGGTGAGACTATAAACAAAGCTTTGAAAAGATTGGGAGGAGATTTTAGTAAGTTATCTAGTATTGAGCGCTTAAAGAGGAAGAAAGCAGGTACTTTGGGTTGTAATAAGCAAGTTACCGAGTTGACGGAATTAGCGAATGGAGTACTTACGAACATGGGGAATATGGATGTGTATCAGGAGACTTATGAGCAAATCACACAAAAAGTAAGTTTATAGGTTATATACATTTTTTTCTGGGATGATTCGAAATATCCCTATTTTGCCCATTAGTGCGCAGACGCAGTAACAGATACGGTGAAATCTTAACCTATTATGGCAGGCACGGCCATCTACGATGCCTGCGTTACCTCGTTAACAACGATTTTCGTGGCGCCCCAGTTTTAATAGTGATCAAATAAATCAAATTATAACAAATTCTGATCGATCGGAGGAAAAATAGCATGTACCCAGAGCCGGCCGTAGAGCGCTGCGAACGATGTACCGCGCGCTGTGTTACTCATTCCATTTGCGTTGTAACTGACGGAAGCGCCATCTAGTGAGTGATTATTTTACTTCAAACATTAAGTTTTTGTAATTTGTTTTAGATAAATAATTATGATAAGAAGAACAAATCTAAAGCGAATATTGTTGAAGCTGAATTAGATATGTATGCAGATGACTTTGATGATCTTGAGAAAAAGAAAATGGTAGTTGATGGTAGTGATACAAAAGCAAATGATGGGGCAAGTAGTGGTCAAACTGAGGATAAAACTATAGAAGAAGCTGTAGAACTACGATGGGAATTTAAATGGGACCAAACTAAGGATGTGATCGAAGGGCCGTTTGATACACGGCAGATGCACAAATGGGCTGAGGAAGGACATTTTAAGACTGGCGTCTGGGTGAGGAAGTTCGGAGCAGCGGATTGTAATTTTTATTCGTCCAATCGTATCGATTTTGATTTGTATTTGTAATAAGAGTTTGTCGAAAATATAATTAAGCAACGAGCGAATTCAAGGTATAATTAGC
>JARJDU010018560.1:0-16728 GCA_030264695.1 Lissagria laeviuscula | reverse complement strand
TTTACTATATAAAAATTATTCTAAAATTGTTTACATTAATATAACATTTTATTATTTATATCAAGGATTTTTTGATAATATTTACCAGAAAGTTTTATGCAGTTTGCATAATTTTTATTTTTATTGCCACCGCTTGTGCATACTGAGAACCGACAACTTTTGACATTTGTGACGCGTTCCATATACAAATAAAAACAATAAGAAATGGACTATTAGGTGAGACGATTTTATCAAATTATTGTTTGTTTTATTTAATATCTCGTTAAATTTTAGAAGATCTACTAGCATACTTGATAGTATGGAATAGTCTGGAAGTTAATTGCTAGTTTTCTTTCATTTTGCTTCTTGCAACATGATTTAATATATGTACACATATATAGACTCTAGCTATCATCTAAAAATAAATTCTTCTGGGTTTCAACACAAGTTTTTCTTCATGTAGAAAGAGTGCATTCATAAAGTGCGCCCCAATTCCACATTTATTTGCATTTATAATGGTAATGGATACTTACTATAACACCACTCAGCAACATCAGTTTTCACCAGAGATGCTGTGGCGTAAGATAAATTCATTACACCTTAGCTATCTGGAAATGGAAGAGAGCCCAGAAAAGATTGAACAGAAAAACAAACTTGAGAGTTGTATACATAGCTATCTTTGTGTGGCACATCATAATCAAAAGTTTGAATGTGCAGCCACACCACAAGTGTTACATGATTCTGCAGCTAAGATGAGTATGTTTAGTGGATATAAAGCTGCTCTTGGATGGGATGCAATTGGCAGATATGCTGCTAACTTACTCACTAAGCCATGGAGAAGAGAATATAGACAAATAAAGGTAGCATGTTCTTCTGCAAATATAAATCCCAGAACTAATAGCTATTGTGTGTTTTTTAGATGTATTCAGGTTTCTATAAACATGAAGTTGAATCAAATTTAGCTGGAGCAGATGCCATGTTTGTTGAAATGGGGTATCATCATGTTGATAAGCAACTGCTAGTCCTTTCAGGGCCCATTTGTCCTGATAGATTGACTTCTGTATCCCTTGATTCCATAATGGCCTATGTAGAATGTCAAATTCTGAAAGAAATCTGGGAAGAAGTATCACAAGTCTTCAATGTCACGTGGCTGGATGTTTTATCTCTGAGAGAAACACATGCTGGCAGTCCTCAAGAAACTACTGATGCTATGATTTATATGAAGCAGTATCCACAGACTGTTATGAACCCAAAAGTTATGCATCCATATTATGCTCCTCAACAAGTAGCTCCACTAACTTTACAACAACCGTATTACCCAACCACTTTGCCACACAATTGTTGCAGCAACTTTTACATGCACAACACGCCATATCTTCCATATAATTACAACGTGCCGCGAACTTATTATCCAACACAACAGGCAGCTCCCATGTCTGTTTACAATAATCACCAGCAGAATTCTGTTCCTACGGGGCAATTGATAGAATTGGATACGTCCGACACTCCTGATGGCAAGACAACTGAAAATATTCAAAAGAACCTATCACAGATGTACATTAATCATACAAAACCCAAATCGACTTCTGAAAGGGATGATGGTTCAGGAACTTATGAATCTTGGGATTATGTATATCGAAATTTGGAGAGTCAAGGGTATTCCAAAGATTTAGGCGAACGAGGCGACTTGCTATTGAACGCTGGTGCTTCGCATGGAAAATCCAAACAAGTAGACGAAAAGAGCGTTCGAAGAGAAAGCAAATATAGTACTTATGACAATGTTAGTGAGAAGCCACAACCTCCTCCGCAAAAGTCGAAAAATACAGCCAACGCTGAGCCGCGTCCACCACAACAGCAGAATAGTCAATTGAATAAAGGTAATCCTTCAACAAGCTCAGGACAAACTAGTGACAAAGGGTGGAATTGTACAATATGCACGTTCTGGAATAATAACGACAAGGATATTTGCGATATGTGTTTTAAAAGTCGCAAGAAGCCTTCTGAAGAACACCTGCATGTGGGGGGCACGCAATGCGAGAAGTGTACTCTTGTCAATAAGAAGGGACAAAAAATTTGTAGCGCGTGTAGCAGTAGTCTTAATAATTCGCCTACATATATATAAGTATTAATAAACAAATAATTTATCGTCCATATCATTTTTATTACCCCAACCATAATTATTCCAAGCCGTCACTTAATGGATCCGCAATTTTGGATATCCAGTATATTCCAGGTAGTTTTGCTACTTGGGGAACATCCGAGCCGAAGGTTTCAAGCTGTAGTTCTGGCCGCGACGACAACCATCCAATCATTCCTGCGCTACTCTTTGGAATGGGCTTCAAATCCACCTTCAGATGCAATTCTTCCTTGGGTTTGGGTTTTACCACTGCATGAACCTCTTGCTGAGCTTTCTCATATTCTTGTACGAGCCAGGACCAATTTTTTTCAAATTGTTGTGCAATGCGACTTTCAGTGCGGACACGTTCCCGGAAAAGAATATTTTCTCTGGAATGCATTTTTATCGCTAATATTTGTCGAAAAGTTAGATAATAATGATTATAAATAGATAAGGGAATGAACAATCACTTGTACGTGATGTGCAAATTTCTGACTAACGATTCAGACGTAACGGAGGTATTTTAATGTCGCGATTTGACGTATGTCTTTTTTGTCTAGGCGAAGGGAACTGCGATTTTAGCAGATTCATGTGTGAATGAAGCTTGTATTCTGGGGGCAATGGTTTTGGGATATAGGAATGATCCATTGTATTTCCACTGCCATTAAAATAATGTAATCCAGGCTTATTTGCAATCCAGCCATAGTAACCATTACTTGTTTTAGGAACTGCTTTTATTGCATAAAAGCCTTCAGATTCAGAACTTGCAATACGAGCTTCTTTAACTTTGATGTTTTTATTTCTAGAAATAATATAAATCAATTTCATAGTCATATCAAATTAATTGTTACCTTATTTCATCTACGAAGAAACCCCATTCCTCTTGATAAGCAAAATCTATGACATTAAATTTTTGGGCAGCGTTAGCCTTTTGCTGCAATTCTTGAAACTCTTCAAGGGAATTCCTGTTCATAATTAATTCAATTTTCTAAACTTGTTAAACCCTCCCCAAATTTTGGTTCCCTCCTCGCCAAAAATATCGTTGAACGATAATGACATATTTTGACTTTGCATATTGGCATATGTATAATAATATTCACATAAAACAATAAAATTTTAATTATATTATAAGTTATATGAGTAAATTTGGTGTACATTGTTCTTGGTAACAAGGTAGTTTTTCGCGATCCTCGAATGCAACTTGCTTTGCAATTTGATTTCCATTATCATCAACGCAACGGCATTCTCCTCGGCGACATTGCATCCGATTGTAATTTCCATTTCGGCAACAGCTAGGTTTTTCTATACCATTAGTAATCAAATTTGCTCTAGCACATTTGCAATTCATACCATTTACTCGTTCGTTATCATTTGGAAGTACATATTCTTTTAATTTCTTGCCTTCCGAATCTGAACAGTACGTCCTAAAATATTGTTAAGCAATAAAACATATACTGATTAAATTAATATGCTTACTCCTCTTCATTATATTGAACAGGTGCAAAGTTTCCATCCATCTGACAATTTGCGTATATGCTGCCATACAGATCATATCCTTCTAATTTGTATTTCATATCATCTTCATAGTTCCGAATGAACATGTCCTCACACACCTTGTAGTAGTCATATTCTTTATGAGTCTTATTATCAACTACAAATCAAAAAGTTATGCAATAGCAAAATAAATATTTTCACTGATAAGTTACATACAACATGGTAATGATTTCTGATTTATTAATGAAGAATTAACGAGCCGCATTTCTGGATAGGTAGGTGTGCCATCCTGCTTATCTACACAGAGGCATCCTTCTTCAAGACATTGAATTGTATCATAACTCCCATCAGACATGCACCGCATCTGTGACCAAGTGTTGTATTGAGAACTGAGCTGTTTAGCAGCTCTTGCATTATGGCGAGAACAGCCACATTTAAGCAGCTGTTCTGCTAAAATTGTGAATGGTATTTCACCAAATATGCGGTCTCCATACTCATCAATGCAATAACATCTATATTATAGGAGAATATGTTTAAATGTTGATGCTTAACAGAGAAAACTTCTTACATTTCACCAGGAATGCACTTGAATGGCGCATAATAACCATTTCCATCGCAATTTGCACGTATCTGCAAGTTTCCTTCAGTTCCAGCAGCAAGATTATCATCAAACAATTTCTGTTCTTTTAAGCATTCATCAAATACTGAAAAATGAAACAAATAAATTTGAAATTAGTTGAAACAAACAAAAAAACAACTTTTAAACTTACACCGCGCGTGCGAGGGCAATGTTTCCAAAATGTCTATCACTGAAAGAAATAAATCATTAAATTAGCATTTATATTAAGAAGATATTGAATTAACTAACTTCTTTCGCATTTCTTGGTATTGGCTCCTTTATCATGGACACAATACAATCCTGGGCCACACATGCTTGTTGGAATCACACTGGTTGCCTCACCAATAGGACAATCTTCACCAAGTTCTCAAAAATACATTCATTTATCAGTATATATTAGGTAAATCTATTTTAAATACTAAAAATAAATCGCTCACTTAAATATGTAAGACAATATGGACAGCAGTTGCATGGTGTAACAGGAAACAATGCCTCGTACCCATTAAATCCTGGTTTTCCCATTGTGCAATTCTTTGGCAATTCTGGACATGTCATCTTCTTCTCTTTCATGTACTCTTCGCAAAATTTCTCAGAGCATAACGTTCCACTGCTTAACACGGTTCCAATGGATATTAGCAATACAAAGAGTTGATACATTTTTTTCAGCTAAAAAAGCAATGCAGCATACATAAATAAACTAACTAATAATACAACTTCTAAAAACATATACAACTCATTTAACATTTGAATATATTATGATTTTTCATTGCATTGCATCCATTTTACATTAATCCGTGTTATGTTAATTCATTAGTTACTCGCTTTATATTTTGTAGGTCATTATTAATTCGTTCAATCATGAAGTTGATTGAACGAAGATACAAATTTATCTTTACACTGTATCGGCATTTATAATGATTCACTTCAATCACGAACATCTTCTATTTTTAAATTGACACGCACAGTGAAAGTGTTTTACACAATTTCCATGTCAATTAGTCATAATCAATTACAGATACATTCTCACACATTAAATTTGTTGCCTTAGACAAAATAATAAGACTGCAACAATTTGTCATAGGATATTAAATAGAATAAGAGTGAAGAGTATAACTTACAAAGTTCCAATTTACGACGTTTAGATAGTTTCGAAAAAACGAGTGATTTAGTACAAGTATGATGATTTATGTAAAAAGGCGCAGCTAACGTAACACAAAATAGATTACAAACAATATTTGTCTTATCGTAGATATATATGAATATTGATTAGATAACGATAAATTATTGATTAGATAACTGCCTGGTTTATGTAACAAAATTTACACAAAGCATCTATGAAATGCTCCTTTGACTAGATATGGTTGTTATCAACAATCATATCAACAGTTTAACAGAGTAAATGATCCATCAAACGGTAACCAATTGAAAGGAACTTTCTAATATCGTAATTTTTCTACTATACTAATAATATAATATGCATAGATCACAATAATAATAATAAATTACAATGAATAAATAAATTCGTTAATAATCTTTCTTTTGGTCTTTTTGCTTGATTTTTGATTTCATATGCAAACCTACTTCTTAGGTATATGAACTGTTTATTGTTACAAAATATGTAGCAGTTGCATTATTTCTCTTCTTGTTATAAAAATAATATTGAACATAACTTTTGTTCTCATAAATTAAAGGAATGTATGTATGCAGAGTGTGTGTATGTATCTGCATAATCAGTGAGCTTCAGTTTGTGTCATAATGCAGATGAATATCATGTTATCATGAATTATTAATACAATAGAACAACATCCATTAAAGCATCTAATAACTATAAAACGATTAAAACGCCTGTTTCGTTACAATTAGAATACGTTTACGTTGCACTGCAACGTTCTCTTCGTTAACTTAACTTCTCGTCTCTTCATAGACCTATAGATCATTCATGCAACTACATGTTTCATGTGTATTAATTATTACTGTTATATACCGTCTATAACTTCGTAAATCTCATAACTACAAACGACACCTATGGTTTCTTATTGTCGCATGGAAAAACAATATCATAACACAACTTCTTCGTCCTGCTCGCTTCTCTTATCATAATCCTCTTCGCCTATCATGCGCATTGGCATTGCCATCAATACATTTCGTACGCAATTAAATGTAAATTCATATATTTTACATCCATTATAGCTAATAAGGAGATTGTAGTGATATTTATAAACATTATGTGCAGAGATTTTGCTTTGGGTTGTTTGCTTTCGTCGCTATCCTATCATATGCTGCTCTCAGCTGCTTCGCGCATTCGATAAGTGTTCATTAATGCAATAAAAAGGCAACGATTTGTTAATTTAGGGTGTGATCATTGGACAGGCAGGCATACTTTAAACATTGAATCGTGTTTCGGAGCCATCGGCCAGCATTAAAGTCACTGTCCGATTGTTAATCCACACAAGTCGTGCCAGGCGCATTGCATTTAATCTACTCACGTCGGCTATGGGAGCAGTTGAATAGGATTTAATGCATCGAGTTTGCGATTGGCCTAATCCGAATATGCCTAAAATAACAATAAAATTAGACGTGACCCAAATGTGTGTGGTATTAAATTTGTGATTTAAATTGAAACGATACCTGTGCTCGTCTGCCAAAAGGACAACTTGTTATCACCACTCGAGTAGCTGACTAGAAATTTGCCATCTGGACTGAAAGCTGCTGCCGTTATTGCAGAAGTGTGGGCGTGAATCGCGGTGTTCTTGCCTTGTCGCAACTCGTATAGTGTTAAGGTACCATTATTAGCCCCAACTGAAAAGCAAATGTGTTATCTTGCCTCCATCGATTTCTATTATATTTAGCATCATATTTACCTGCAATTCTTCTAGTTGAGGGACAATGGGACACCTGGTTAAATCTGCAAACAGCTGGGAATACATCATGCAGGCCTTTTGTTTTCAAGTGGCCAGGATCTACACAATGCAGAATAATGTCCATGAGTTCGACTAGTAACTCGGACATCTCGTTCTGCATCTTTTCAATTAACAACTCCACACTTCGCAGGATCTCTGGTTTGGCGCGATGCAGAACAGAATTATTCATATTTACATTTAATGTTTGTGGGTTTTGCTGTAACGCATTGTATCGAGCTACTTCTTTAGCCATTGTTGTAATAAATGCAGCAGGTCTGCAAAAATCAAATGAAATATTACCTATGTAAGACTAAAATCTATATTTATTTACCTTGCTGTGGCAATTAGGGTGAGAGCATGCCTAGCCGTACGACAGGAATCCGCTGCAGGAGTGAGCGGCAATCCATACGTCATGCTAGGCACTAAACGGTCAGCTTCTGAACACAATTCTAGCAATCCAAGAAGGACCTTGCTAATATCCAAGTATGGTTCCCATACTGTGAAACCTCTACCAATTAGATCAATCGCAGCTCTACGCAACGGAATATGCGCAGGAATCTTAGTACTCGGTGGAGTAAGCAATAAATGAGCCAGCGCTAGTGAAGTCAGACGAGCTAAATTATTGTTTCCTGTATATATACCAAATCCATCAACAAACGAGCCTCGTCGATCGTTAGCACTTTGACGACGCTTTCCACTATCAGTGGTTATATCCTGACCAAATTCAGCACCAATAACTCCTAGTAAGACGACAGCAGTCGTTTGTTTTCGTTTCAATTCAGCCAGGCTAGATGGTTTTCTTATTTGTTCTTCCTCTTCCTCTTCGTACTCTTCCTCCATGGCTTCAGGTGTACCCGCCTGTACATTATGCATACCTGCATTGGCGATTGCTTGCTGATTTATTGTTTCCGCCTGGGTATAGCAAGGAAGGTACTGTGCCCATGAATCAACCAAAGCCTTTCTACCTTTTGGACCTAGACGTCCTAATTCGGCCAGAAGTAAGGCTTGCGCTGCCTCGCGCACTTCTACGCAATGATGCTGCCAACGCTTTGCCATCATTTCCACCTGGGGTCGTTTAAAATGCTTGGCGCCGCTCTGCACCACCTTATCAGGCAGCAGGACACAGTGTAAGGTTGCAAGCAAGGACCAGCCTTGCTTAATCTGAGCCTGTTGCTGTGTGAACATCTCCTCGTGCTCCTCGTCCGTTTTGCTCCAGTCCACGCGCGTTGTCTGCCTATGCAGTTTTCGGTTCCTTTCTTGTTCAGGGACAAACGTCGCATTGCTCATTGACATTAATGTATGACTTAATGCAATGATTGCTAAGAGGTGGTTACTAGTCAAAGTTGTGCTGAGTTCCCAGTGAGTTATCGACGTGAAAACTCTAGTCAATTGCTCGCGGCGTATCAACTCTTTAGGGATGAGGTTGTTCGGTGGACCTACGTCAGCAACAATCTGCTCATCGATGCGTATCGTGTTGTGCCATGTGGGTAAGAAGAGCGACATGTAATTGCCTTTTGATAGTACGCCAAAGGATAAAGGAACCATGGGACGGAGGAGTCCCAGCTTCACTTGGCACACTCGGTCTAGGTCGTTATCCATGCCCCAAGCATGTAGGAGAGAAAGAAGAAGCTGTGCAATTTCCATGCCGTGGCTAACATTGTCCAAGTTCAATGACGGCTTGTTCGGTTTGTTATCTGAAGGGCGATTCGGGTCTCCCTTGAGTACTTGCTCCGCTTTTGCCTGGATTTTTGTGTGTACATTTTCCGCGCCTTCTTTCATCTTTGCAAGGATTCCTTAAACACCATTTAAAATTAGTTATTTATATCTAGGGAGAATAAGATACAGGTTGCACGAAAAAATAATAAAATCATGATAACAATAAAAGACCACGCAATAGTGTACAGATACCATGCTTATCCTTTTCCTTGATTATTCTTTCCACATTTTCGGCTTTGTCTTTGACTTTACCAAAAAAGTCTATTGCAAGCAGATTTTAAAAGAAAAGATTATTTTAGTAGGTAAATGTTAGATAAATAAAACGTTATAAATCATATAATGCAAATACATACCAACAATTTTTTTGTGTGCGTCCGGACTGGCGCTTTGCGTCAAAGCGGCTACCTTTAAATATTCAGATTGTGATATTAAACCAGCCGCTTCCAGAGTCTTCGGTGACATTGCCGAATACTCATCGCTGAGTAAATCGACAATGAGTGCTTCGATGTCGAAAAAGAGAATATGACTTTCAGGGTCCTTGGGATTCGTGCGTAGGCCTTGGATAACTAATGGCGAGTTATGAGAACGTTGCATGTGCGGATCATCGTTGTTGGCGTGAGCTCGAAGCTCCTGCAGCTGATGGAGGCCCCGTTGTGTGGCATGCCGGATGGCGGAAAGATTTCGGTGGCGCAAACCACGGAAGAAGTGAACGGCCGGATTAGCAAGTCCATCGGAGGAGACGCTGTTCAGAGACTCGTGCTCCTCACATGCATAGAGTACTTCTTCAGCAGGAATACCTTGCAGAACTCGATCAAGGTGGCCAGTTTCCATTTGCCAAACGTATACCGTGCCGTCCGAACAACCGATGATCATGAAATCATCTAACGGACGCCATTTGATAAGCGTGACGGGAAAGAGATGACGAGATGCTAAACAAACGCATTTCTTTTCAGCTAAGCTAACCAGAGTAACCGAATGGTCTGAAGCTACGGAGCAGATACATTTCTGGATGCGCGTCTATTGGTAACAAACGAAAATGTATTAGATTTACGGCAATAATCTTCTTCCTGTCAAACTTACACTGCAATTATTAGGTGGGACAAGTAATTGGGTAATTTCGCCAGCGTGTACACAAAATCTATGCAATAGTGTACAGTTTGATAGATCCCAAAGACACACGGCGAAGTCGACACCCCCAGAAACCAGATGATTCTTATCGTATCGAGTATGCTCTCGATGTGGATAAAGTAAACAATTTACGCGTCCTCCATGACCAGTCAATACTTGATGTTGTGGCCAATCTAAAACACAAAATCAAATTGTTATTTACACCTTGATTTACATAAATAGATTTTTTTCCGCTTACTATCATATTGCTGATGATTGCCATGTAGTAATTGTAACATAATAGTTTGTGACGCTGGTACAATAATAATCGTGCCATCTTCTCGACCCACAACTAGTTTGCATTGCGAAGGAAGATAAATGCTAGCTGTGAGTTTGACTGGTGAAGATTCGTGCTTCTCCAACTGATCTAGTACTCCTACTGGGCTGGGCATCATCGCCGACCAGGCGTGTGTCAAGCTCGTGTTCAGCGAAGCGGACAAATGCAATGGACGTTTGGACTGTTGCATCGCGTATATCTTATCAATGGGTATATCAGGGATGTTCCACAGTAAGACAATGCCCTCTGAATCACCGCGTATCAAATATCTATTTGTAATGTCCAGACGTTGGGCTTTAACATAACGCATTGCTGGTGGACATGACAAAGGCTAAAGAGAGCATATTAATGTATTGAATGATAATTTGTTCCATTGATAATTGATCTTACTTTCGAATCAGGCTGACTGAGAACACAATAGAGGTATGGGCTGTCTCCTTCATTCTGAGTGTGGTACTTATTATCCTTATTATCCGGAATACAACTAAAAACAAATGCATGTTTGAAATCAGTAGTAGTATTGTGCCGTAAATGGACTGCACACAGGCGACACAAATAAAATAATTAATTGCACAATTATCAAAATTAATTCTTAATATTTCTTATTGTAGAAAGCAATCAAATTGGCAGAAGAGAGAAAGAGCAAAGAGAGCATTTAATATCAGTGATATAACAATGAGATACAAAATAATCGTACGAAAACACAAAACTAACAACAACAAAACTGAAACAAAACCGAATCAAATTAAAGAAATGGGTGCAATTTGTAAAATCTCTACCTATTGACGTTCTTTCCTCGCAGCTTTCTATAATGATAGAGCCAAAGCCATTGGAGCGAAAACAGAAAATGTGTGTATATTAGTAGTAGAGTTTCAGGTGTAGGTTCACAATCAGTTCAAAATAAAAACATCAGTTAATCAAACTAATAGTGCATTAATTGATATTCAATCCGTAGTCACATGAGTCAAAGACTAAAATGATGATTCTGTCCGTATGATTATGTGTGGGTGTTTAATTCCCAATTATTTGCATACTTACTTTGTGGGGAGTTTAAACAAATACCCCTTGCCTGCATCTGACCACACGAGAATGCGATCTACTGCGAGGAAATCACCGGACATCCAACGTTCACCACAAGGAGCATCATGCGAACATAATACACTAAAATCACCTAGAAAACGCAAACGATTTAGTTAAATTAATACGCGTTCGTTGGATCCAATTAAATTGTTTTCACCTGCATCATAAATTTGCCAATATTTAGAACACACAATTAAGACAGTGCGTTGATTATAAGCGCAGCATTGTAAGCATATCGCATTGAGACATCGAGTGTGCTTGCTTTCGTTTTCATATATAGGCTCCGCATGTTTATTCTCAGTTCCTAATAACGTCCAAACTTTGAACATGCCGGTAGTGGTAAGTGCTAACACCACATCATTCTTGCACTTCACTGGATGCAATACATGCAGCGCACTAATCCAATCAGGATTCATCTTGGATGACAAAACAAAGAGAATTTCCAGACTAAATGGATCCATCACCAGAATCTCTGGATAGTAGCCATTACAGAAAAGTCTTACATCTTCACAATTGCTCATCTGGTAAGCCTAAAAAAGTTCAATTGTAATTGAAAGCATTGACTATTGATTATCATACCTGAATATTTGTGTGCACTTGAGGAAGCTTTACACACTCACAGCATTTGCCATCCACAAGATCCCATGTACACATCTCACCACCTTCTGAACTAGATACAATGTAATTGTTGTCCTGTATAATGGAAGCTTTGCTTATGCAAAGGATAGGAGCTGTGTGACCAACCAACAGACATCTGGGGATCATCTTTAGTGTATTTGGATCAACTTGCCACAAACAAATTTGACCATCATAACATCCAGTGGCAAGAGTACGCTGATCACTTGAGAGATAGATGCATGATATGCAGTGCGTCGGTGCGTGCTTGCCCCACAGCACTACAGGTACTACCAGACTAGTCCCAGGCATTTTGTTCTAAAAAATATATCAAGTAAAGTGTTTTCTAACGGACATGTTGCATTCGTAATTAAATTAAGGACTTACGGCGTAAAATAGATTATCAACGTTTATAGCAACGTCGTCTTATAGCACGATGCTTACAATTTCTGATGACTAGACATCACAACATAATAAGGTTTTGGTTCATGATGATTAAATTAACGTAAGAACGGGCACCTGGGTGGATGGTCACACTAGAAACTATTCTCTTGTGATCCAAAGCACCACAGTTTAACTGTTAACACTATATATATAATTAATAAAAATTGTGGCACTGCAATAGATACGAGAGTCGCTTCACAAGCTTTCACTACCGTCGAGTCCTGCTGACATATGACATATGACGGCAATGGCTGCTGGCAGAAGCTACCGTTGTCGATGCAGCGATCAAAGATGTCGCCACTATATTTCTTAAAAAACGTCATTGATTTTTAACCCTATTATGTATAAATTTAATAATTTTTTAATGAAATACCAAAACCGAAAGTAAATTTTCCCCCGATTATTGCTTAGAATTTAATGCAAGATGTTACTTTTACCTTGGTTTTTCATATATTTAATAAGTCATGTACATTCATTGCAGGTATGTTTCAATTTCATATTTTTCGATTAGGTGATTCAATGTAATCTTATTTTTGAGAAGCAATTTGAAGAGTTTGCAAGTCGATCTAAAGGACACACAAATAATTGGGCCGTGCTTGTGGATACATCTCGCTTTTGGTTTAATTATCGCCATGTAGCTAATGTACTTTCCATCTATCGAAGTGTTAAACGACTTGGGATTCCAGACAGTCAAATTATATTAATGATTGCTGATGATATGGCCTGCAATCCACGAAATCCGCGTCCAGCAACTGTTTTTAATAATGCCAATCAACACATTAATGTTTATGGGGATGATGTTGAAGTTGATTATAGAGGATATGAGGTAATTTCATACAATAATGCCTAGTAATAAATGCTTTCATGATTAATATACTTCAGGTTACTGTGGAAAATTTTGTAAGACTGCTAACAGGAAGACTACTGCCCAGTACACCTAGATCTAAACAATTGTTGACTGATGAGGGAAGCAATATTCTGATTTATTTAACTGGGCATGGAGGTGATGGATTCCTGAAATTCCAAGATTCTGAAGAGATAACTAGTCAGGAAATGGCTGATGCTTTAGAGCAAATGTGGCAGAAACAAAGATATCATGAGATTTTCTTTATGATTGATACATGCCAAGCAGCGTCAATGTATGAAAGATTTTATTCACCAAATATTTTGGCTGTGGGAAGCAGTTTGGTTGGTGAAGATTCGTTATCAGTAAGTATATATAGGAAATGGGTATAGATTTAGTCAACTTAAATAAAATTTTCAATTTATTTTAGCATCATGTTGATCCTGCAATTGGAGTTTACATTATTGATCGTTATACATATTATGCTTTAGAGTTTTTGGAAAGTGTTAGTCCAGATTCATCTAAAAGCATGGGAGAGTTTGTAAGATTGTTGATTAAAAAGATTGATGTGTGTTATAATTGTAATTATTTTAGCTTCAGGTTTGTCCGAAACGAGTTTGTATTTCAACTGTCGGCGTTCGAAAAGATTTATTCCGCCGGAATCCGCACAAAGTTCCTCTTACTGACTTTTTTGGATCTGTACGTCCAATAAAAATCGTGGAAAACTTAGTTAATAGCACATTAGCTGCTTATAAGATGCCAATTATATCTAAATTGGATGGACCTAAATATAAATATGTACCTCCATTAATGATTTCATAATATGTATAAAAACAAATGAGCTGCCATTTTCTTGTAAAAAGCATAGAACAGTTTTCATGCTGCACTTTGTTAAATAAATTGATCATTTTTGTCTCTATGCTACAATTCAAAATATATGACATTTTATTATATTGAAGGTGTGTATTTATATCTTGTAACTAATTATTTAGTTTTATAATTTCATATGAATATATTAACCTTTTTCCTCCTGAAATCATAACAATGGATGTGGAATTTGGCATCTCACTTTAACACTAGTAAACTTGATATATAGTAGAAAAGGAGATCTCTGTACGTGGTTGCGTCGCGTGTGAGGTTTGACACAACGCGATCTGGGAATTTTCATTTACTTTTGTGGTTTTGCGAGACTTTTTTTACATGTTTACCTAATCTTGATTAGAAGTGTTCCTTAGAAGAAAGTGCGGGTGGTGTACCCAAACGAACCAGCTAGAATTTCATAGAACGAAACGAAAATACATACATACACTGTTTCCTTCACAATGAGTGATGATGAGAGAGATATAGAGGTAGATTCTGATGTAAGTGAAACAATTGCATACATGATTTCCTACTACATAAGTGATTTACAAAGCATTCTTTATTTTAATCATCTAAATGTACTTTTTTCTTTACTAATTATGTTATCACTGTTCTCTTTTGAAGGATGGAGAAGATTCTGATTCGAGACATCAGAGACAAGGTGCAGGTAATCAATATTATTCGCAGGTGTGTAAATACCATTCTTAATATAGAGCATTGTTTATAGTTTTATTGATCTTTTATAATTTACAGGCTGAGAAGAGAGCTCATCATAATGCGCTCGAACGTAAACGCCGTGATCACATCAAAGACAGTTTTAGTAGCCTTCGGGACTCTGTCCCTGCTCTAAATGGGGAAAAAGTAAGTGTATGTCACTTTTTGAATCCTATTCTATTTATACATATAAATATATATTTACTAGTTTGGTTGTAATATTATTGGATGCATGCAGTTATATGTTAGGTTTATAAATGATCCTAATTAGTATATGTTTATTTTTATCAAGAATGCCATTATTATTGAATAAAATTTCAGGCAAGCCGAGCGCAAATCCTCAAAAAAGCCGCTGAATATATACAAATGATGCGAACGCGTAATTTTGACCATCAGCAGGATATTGAGGACCTGCGACGACAGAATAATTTACTGGAGTCACAAATCCGTAAACTGGAAAGAGCCAAATCGACGGGGAATTTTGGTGGAGTGGATATGAAAGCTGAATTTGCAGAATCCGAATCTGATACGTCCGATATGGACGAATCGACGAATCAAAAACAAGCGAAGAAAATGAAAATAGCATACCATTAACGCGCAAAATACTCAATGATCAATTTTCTTTCATCCCGAGAAAAGTTGAACCTGAATTGTTTAAAAATAATTATGTATAGCAGCATTTAGCAATTTTTCAAGTTGCTAATTTAACTATTTATGATAGGCATTATGTTATGTTGCTATACAAATTTTGATTTTCCATAGAAATATTCAAGTTTTCATAAAGGGATAAAAATATAGGCAGTATATTTAAAAAAATATATATACCTGTTTCGCAAAAGTATTTTGGAGAGAATTATAAAATGTGCAAAGATTAAGTTAATTTTTTGGGAAGAAATTATATGAATGACTTTTTAATGTTTATGATCTACTCGTCATGAACTACTTATTTTTGTTAATTAGCCTTTAAGAACAAGTTTGATGTAATAAAGTATAAAAGAGTCAATCTATTGCCAGCTCAATTGTATCAATAAATTAAAGAATTTATTGATCTTGCTCGTACCGTGACACGTATGCATGTACTAGTTTAATCTCGTACGACATGGTTTACATTTTCCATTGATCTAAAACAAATTATGAAGAAATAGAAATATTAGGCAAATTATAGTACTTCTCTATACTAACTTATTATACATTACATTTTTTTTACTTCCATGTTGTTTAGAATAAGCAAGAACTCTAATTTTCTCATTAGAATTGTTAATGCGAATGCTCACTGAACCTCCACGTGAAAATTTTAAGAAATGTAAAAAGCTGCTTGCTCACAAAACTCATCTTTATTTGTATTAATTATTATTGCTCCACCTACATAGAAATAAGTGTAAACAGGACCACCATACATATCCAATCAATCCATCCAGATGCATCGAATTAAAATTCCCTACAATGAGGCTACCTAAGTGGTTAGAGCGTACTCTCAAACGAAGTAACTTCAAGCAAAATGTCATAATATTTTCTTGCTAATGCTACTCAAACGTTCATAACTCTAAAACTAATTATCCCACAGCATTCTAATAAGCACCGCTAGAAAGCCTATTAAATTCTCGTCAAGATACGTTAGATCAGGATTTTTCTAATTCTTCAGAAGGTGCTCAAAATAGGGGGTGAAATATATATTTCTATAAAATTAGGTGCTTTTTATTGAAATAGAAATAGCTCCGGAACTAATTATCCCACAGAGTTCTAAGAGCACCTTTAGAAAGCTTATTAAATTCTTTTTAAGATACGTTATATCAAGATTCTCCTAATTCCTCAGAAAGGGCTCAAAATAGGGAGCAAAAAATCAATTTCTATGAAATTAGGTGCTTTTTATCATTGAAATAGAAATAGCTCTGGAACTAATTA
>JARJDU010018521.1:0-13022 GCA_030264695.1 Lissagria laeviuscula | reverse complement strand
TTTGGGCACTCGGAGCTGCTTTTCAGTGCAGAATTTGCTAGTTGGCGAGTGCTCCGAAAGCTTATAGTTGCTCAGCGGTACCTAGTTATATTGTTGAGTTGCTCATTAAATTGAACAGCAGTTGATACACTTTTGAAACGTTTCAATTCGTATTTGTTTTGTGGTATTCATTATTGCGTTATCAGATTTAATAAAATTAGATTCGAAAATCTAATTATTCAATTGAACGATGTAGTATTCGTAGCATTCTAATATATTTGCGTGCAATGCGCGTCCCTCGGTATGCCTAATTAGTACCCGGACGTTTTTCGGACATCCCACGGACGTATTTATGGCAATTGCCTATATAGGTTATTACATTTGCTTGTTTGTTTAAATAAATCAGTTGAGATAATATTAAAGCAATTATTAATATCCGTCTTAATTAATCTAAATAAATTAAGATTTATTAGTATCATGTAACAATTTCTTTCTTTCTTACTTTGTTAAAGTGAAATTATTTAATTTGAGTCCCGCAGGATTCGGTCTGGGCAAACCCGGGTCGGAGTAGACTAGATTGGTCCGTACGGGCACGCAGTGTGCGGTGTTAATATTGCGGTCTGCCATTACCGCCGCTTCCACAAGATGCTGAATGGCCACCGGTCCCCGCATGTCTGCATAGTCAGGTCAATTCACTCCTTGCATACAGTTACTTCTACGACCCTTGAGCAACCTTTCACCTACCCGAAACTCGAATTACAGTCGTATTCGCACTAATAACACTTGTTTTGAATCTCAAATGAGGTCTTTTCATGTTTTACTTAAATAGATCTCAACAACAACAAAAACAACTTCATTGTTTTGTAATTATACTTTATTTTATACTAATTTTTGTTAGATTAATATAGATTTGTGTAAATAATGTAAAGAAAAATGCAAAAGTTTTTGAATAAATTTTTGACTTTTATCGATAAAAAAATCATAACTGTGGTAATTTTGATCGGAAAACTATAATTTTTTTGTTTGAACGATCACAAATAACTGCAAATTAAAACAAAAATATATTTATTGCTATATGTCTAAAACTTTCTTAATGATCTTAACGCAAAGTAGCCAAATAAATTTTATTTTTAAATTTCTGCATATTTCTTAATGTTTTCGTTCAAAATAGTTGTAGTTTTTTATTTCTTCAATAAATTTTCTCTTGCATATCATATTAAAAGTATAAAAGAACAAATCCGAGATTCAAGATTTAATTTAATCATTTGAGATGAAATGGCTCACTGGGACGAGTAAGTGTTCACAGCGTCTTTCAGCAGAATTTCAGTCTTTTGCAGCCGCTTCCACGTCGCCTAGAAGCCATTGCAATAAATATTTCTTTGCAGCCAGCCAAATAAAACGCACTAACATATTAATTCCAAGCATAAAGGCAAGCTTCAAGGCATTTAAAGATACGAAAAAAAGAGAAAAGAAAAACATAAAGCTACTGAATGGGGCACATGCGAATGCTACGCACGCGTAGCGTATAATCGAGCACTTCAGGTTAGCCGTAGGTAGCCGTTATCATTAATTATTTATTAACGCGTCTGTGTTCACTTCGCACGCCCAAAAATGCTCGAACCACTCGAGCTACGCATGATAACATTTGCTGCCATGAGATATTAATGAGATACCGAAAACAATTCATTTTCTAAGTTGAGTTAACAGTTAGCTCCACTCCACCCTTTTCATTCCACTCCTCTCTAGTCTTTGAAAAGCCATCATTCTAAGTATTATTAATTCAAAGCAATGAAACGTTGGTTTTTCATTATTTCGCACTTGGCACGAATTGACATGGGCTAGCCAACTTTTTTTGATGTGAAAGACATGAAGGAAAATCAAATGGAATTACTCTTTGCAAAACTGATCATTTTCTTTATGTACGTGGCTAGCACATAAATTGGTTGTAAGTTGAACGAAAGAATTATGAAGAGCTATGAACAGAAGAAAAGTGAACTGAACAGAACATTGAAATAAATAATAAAAATAAAAACAAAGCATTTTATGTTCATTTTTCACGCCAGGTCTCAATTAAGTCTAGCCGCTGCCAACTGAAGCGAAGCTATAAATTCGTTATCTTGCATGCACATTTTCCACTGGGTTCGGCTCACATCGCTACTGGAAAGAAGACTACGATGATTTGTTTCGTTTTTGTTTTCGTTTTTGTTTCAATACAACGTTTTCAGGGCGGCTAAGAATAACCATGTGAATCAAATTGAAATTAGTTCTTGTTTCGATGAGGAAAATGATTTCGATCCGGTAAATAGTCAAACCCGATGAGAGTGATAACAAAACAAGCAGAATTTAATTATGTTTTGATTAATACTTAGTTATATAATTAAATACGTTTTATGCCGTTAGTAATTAGCATGTAACGACTATTTCTTTTGCATATTGCGTTTGCCGACGGAACATGCAAGAAATAATAATTTGCGACCGCATTGAGGACGCCACTTGCCGGACTACAAATATCTTCTTTTGATGTATAAACTGTGTACAACTATGTTGTTATTCTATGCAATATGAAAATGTAAACAAAGCAACTGCTGCTGTATAGACCAGTTTGATGTGAGTTTATTGAGGTATATTTAAATAATATGACTTTGATGTGTTTGCAACAAAGAATAACTAATTAGTATCAATGGAATATATAAATAATTCTGTTTCTAGTGCTAGTTATATTCTGCAAATATATTTTTGTTGAGTGTTTATAGTAGAACTGGTTTCAAATTGTAATCACTGATTAGTTAGTTAATATTGATATAAAACTAAAGCGATAAACATTATGAAATGCAGAATTTAATTTAGTTTCTAATGACGTATAACATCATTTGTTCAATCAACAGGATACAAAGGTATCTCTATACATATTAAGAACGTTTTTGCTTGCTTCGTTCGGAATCAAGTCCAGCGTCACAGCAAATTTTAGATGTCTGTTGAAAACAAATTCTCTTTACTTGCAATACAAGAGTTCATACTAAGTATTGGTTTAAGCAGAATTTAATCTACATTCTATTGATATATAACATCATAATTATTATCATTTCAAGTATCAATCCAAACGGAAGAGGTATCAGTAAAAGCAGAATTTAATTTAGATAATTTAGAAGTAATTATTATAATTATTTCACCATTTGCCTTTGCCGACGGAATGTGCAATATTTAATTCTTCGCATATCTAGTGAGGACAGGACCTACCGGACAACAAATTTCTTCACGTGACGTATGCACTGCGATTTAGAGCTGAGCAGTGTCACAGCTGTTTGTAAATGCACACTGCAAACAATTGCTTATTACTTCGTAATTGCACAACCGAAACCAAATGTGTTTGATATCTAAATAAACAGAATTTAATTTAGTATCCAATAATATGCAACATATTTAGCCACTTGCAAAATTATTCGTATAAATACTTGTAATATATCTATGTGATAGTTCTTTTACAGCTGAATGAGGAATCAACTGAGTAAAAATCTTTCAATAAACAATTGCTCATTAATCGGTATCACAAGAATAAATCCCGTCGGGAGAAGAATCAAAAACTGCAGAATTTAATCTAGATTTGAATGCTTTTACAAAATTTGATAAAATATCTTGTGTGGCTGATTATACTGCAAAAATGCCTCAACATTGCTATCAAAACATTCAGAGACTCATCTACTTTTAGTATATAACTAACAACTTTTGAAAATATCTAAAGTTTAACAATAATATTTATAAAAACTTCACTCATTTCGTGGTAAATATTCCAATTGCCGACGGCAAGACCAAAAGTTGATTCTTTGCGAGTCTGGTGAGGGGTCAGCACCTTCCGGACAATAAATTTCTTATCGTGACGTATAAACTACGATTTGAAGTCGAGCATATGTTACGTTTCTATTGACCGCATTGTCACAGCTGATTAAAATGCATTTTGGAAACAATTGCACATTACTTCGAAATTGCAATACCAAAACCAAATGTATTTGATATCTAAACAAACAAAATGTTATCAAGTTTCCAATGATATGCATCATAACTGTCTTTTTGCAAAATTATCCTTATAAATATATGCAATATTTCTGAGTAATAATACCTTTACCGCTGAGTAAAAGATCACCTAATTGAATCTTCTCCGATAAACAAATGTAGATTTCTCAGTACCTCAAGATTCAATCCTGATCAGAAAGATATCAAAAGAAGCAGAATTTTATCAAGATTCGTTTACTAGTAAGTACTATAACAAAATATCTTGTGTAGCATGATATTCAGCTAAAATGCTCGCAAGTTTCTAGTAAATGCAAGTGCATGAGCGATGAACAGTTAGTATTAAAATACTGATATAATATTATATAAACCATGATTTAATATTAAAATTGCTTTCAAAACATTTTGAAACTCATCTATTAATAGTATATGAATATCAACTCTTGTTATTCCCTCAAGTTTAACAATAATTCTTATAAACACTTCTCTGATTTCTTGCTAAATATTCCAATTGCCGACGGAAAGACCAACAGTTGATTCTTTGCGAGTTTGGTGAGGGGTCAGCACCTTCCGGACAATAAATTTCTTATCGTGACGTATAAACTACGACTCGAAGTCGAGCATACGTTACGTTTCTATTGACCACATTGTCACAGCTGATTTAAAATGCATTTTATAATCAATTACACATTATTTCATAATTGCAAAACCGAAACCAAATGTGTTTGGTATCAAAACAAACAGAATTTAATCTAGTTTCTAATGATATGCAACCTATTTACCCATTTGCAGAATTATTTTTGAAAATACTTGTTTTTTTTTGAGTGCTAATATTTTAACCGTTGAGTGAGAAAATAAGCAGAGTGAAAATTCTTCGATAAGCAAATGGTCATTTCTTGGTATCACAAGAATCAATCTAGGCGGTCGAGGTATCAAAAAATGCCTAATTTAAGCTAGATTTGATTACTATCAAGTAATATATTAAAATATCTTGTGTGGCTGCTTATTCTGCCAAAATATTCTCAAGATTCTCGTAAATGCAAGTGCATGGGCGACGGACAGTTAATATTCAAATACGGATGTATTAATATATAAACCGTGATTTAGTATGATCATCATTACTATCAAAACACTCAGAAACTCATCTATTTTTAGTACATAAATTTCAACTCGTATTATTATTGCTAGTTTAACAATAATCCTTATAAACACTTCGCTAATTCTTGCTAAATATTTCAATTGCCGACGGAAAGACCAACAGTTGATTCTTTGCGAGTCTGGTGAGGGGTCAGCACCTTCCGGACAATAAATTTCTTATCGTGACATATGAACTGCGATTCGAAGTCGAGCATATGTTATGTTTCTATTAACCGCATTGTCACAGCTGATTTAAAATGCATTTTAAAAACAATTGCACATTATTTCGTAATTGCAAAATTAAAACCAATCGTGTCTATTATCAAAATAAACAAAATTAAACCTAGTTTTCCGTAATATATAACATAATTACTCATGTGCAAAATAATCCATACAAATATGGGCAATATATTGGAGTAATAATACCTTAACTGCTAAGTGAAGAGTTCGTTGAGTGAAAATTCTTCAAAAATAAATGCTCAGTACTCGGTACCAAATAAATCAATCCAGGCGGAAAAGATATCAAAGGAAGCAGAATTAAATCTAGATTTGACTAATTGTTAGTAATATAATAAAATATCCTGTGTGGCTGCTAATTCTATTAAAACATCCTCAACTTTTTATTAAATGTGCATGTGCCATGAACAGTTAACATTAAAATATGGATGAATTAATAAATAAAACATGATTTAATATCAAAATTACTATCAAAACACTAAGAAACTCATCTAATTTTAGTTCATGGATATCAATTTATGTAAATCTTACAAGTTTAACAACAATCATTATAAATATTCCGCTCAATTTTGGCTAAATATTCCAATGCCGACGGAATGTGCAACAGTTGATTCTTCATGAATCTGTTAAAGTCGCCACTTTTCGGACTGCAAATTTACAATTGATATGTGATCTTCTCAATCTTGAATATTTATGTATAAATTGTAGGAAAAAACATTTATTAATTAAATGTATTTTCATTAATTAATATTTTTTAATTATTTTGATGGCTTTACATGCGAAAATATAAGAATAAATTAATAAACCCAAACATAAATGAATAAACGACTGAAATTATTTACTTTTATTCAGTTTGTGTATTTAATTTATTTGTTCAATGTATAAACTTATATTATACATCTTATGCAAAAATTCTGCGGATGGCATGAAAGCAAAGAAAGAATATTTAAATTTAAAACAAACTTAGTCTGTGCCTACAGAGATAAAAGTAAATTTTGTTTCATGAGTTAAGAGAGAGAGTTAACTTGCACTCGTGTGGTATGTTCAGTCCAACGATTTTAGTTTTCTTGAATGCCTTCTGGGACTTTCTCGAATAACTATATACCAGGGAGAGAGAAAGTTTATGTATATAAATATATAAAATTACATTGAAAGAAAACAAGAAAATAAAAAGAAGAAAAAAAAACACAAAAGATAAGAGCACAAGCAAGAAATGTTTAAGAAGATTAAATCAGGTTTAAGACACTCGCGACGCACCAACAAAGAACTAAAACGAAATTAACGTCAAGTATTTAACTTTAAAATGCTGAAAACCCACAGGATAACAAAATGCAAGTTCTGATAACATTATCTATTTGTTTACTTTCCTAGTAAACTAAATATTACCAACATTTGCTTATAACTTTCATTTAATTTTTCAGGTGAAAAGCAAACTTTCATGCAAATTCAGACGGAAATTTTATTAAAGCAGCTACAACATCCACAAGCACCAACAAAAGGAATAATCAAGCAAAGCAAAGCAAAAAAAAAGAACAAATAAGTAAACGGAAAATGGAAACACATTAACGAACACTCGGAGAGCAAGCAGATCAAGGAAATCATATAAAAAGCAAACGCGACCAACAGAAGAACGAAACAAATAGAAAAAGAGCGAGGCAGATGGAAAGAATAGAAACAGGTTGATTAAGCCTCGAACATCCGAAACTTTATCGATTGGAAAACTTGTAACAGCTGCATTAGGAAAACGAAACGCTAAATCAAAGCAGCCAGCAGGCAAACACAAAGCCTGCCAGAGAGCAGTTAACTGATCGTCTTCATACCTTCATGTCTAAGCAAGCATTTACATAATATCTATATGATAATCTGTTTTCGAACGGGATGTAATTGTCAAAGTCAAATGTTAACTTGAGGTTGGCAAAGTTTGTTTGAAAGCGGAAAGCTCAACGCTTATGGTTTATAGTTCATTGTTAATAGTTCATGGACTTTATAGAATGGCGCAGGATGTGTAAATTCAGTTTTAGGAGCTTTTCACTTCTTCTCATTCCTTCTTCTTCATTTTGTGGATCGTTAGAAGTAAGGAGCAGGAAGGATGCTATTGAATAGCAGAGGCTGGTGTGTGCTGGGTTAAATGAAGAGCAAAATCCGAAAAAGTGGAAGCCGAATTGAACTAATTCCTTTACTGCGTTGAATCGATCTATTACTATAGCTACAGTTAGTTCACTGTCTTATAATCTTGTAAGGATGAAAGGCTGGCGAAATTTTCTCACATGGAAAACCTTTCTCTATGCTCTTTTAAGCTTGATTTCATTTAATTGATAAGAAAATCGATTGAAATTTTAATTAAAAATATTATCAAATTGTATATTAAATTTGTTATTTAAATCTTAGTTAATTGCATTCGAAGTATATTAAATCTTACATCATAATTATATCTAGATTGGATTCATGCTCGAACTAATTATCAACGAGCATGTGAGCCGCACAATTAATTTCGTAATTAGCGAGTCGTTAGCAGTTTGCAAATTATGCGTCTGTTTCAACAGTTTTGCGTTCGTTAGTGTCAGCCGATGGTCGGTTGTTTAATGAACATTTGCTTGCCTTTTTGCTTTGGCCCTTTGCTTTTCGTTCACTACCGCCGACGCCGCATTGCACGATTCGTGGGTGGATAATAGTAATTGTATATATACAAGTTGACTTACATGGCTAACTCGTGGACCTACTTCCCGCCGCATGGCCATTGAAATGGTAGATAATAATGCACTGCAAGCGAACTGAACAAATGAGCATGAAATAAGCTGAGCTTCCGACTCGGCTGACAACGCTGACACAGCTGACAACTTTTGCTCTTCTCTATGCTACGCCGCGACGGTTTGTTAATTAATTCGCGGTTGCTGTTTATCGTTGCTATTTGTTATTGTTATTTATATGTTGACATATACTACATGCAATATTTATAGAGTTACTGCTATGTGGAGTATGTAGCTTTTCGTTCAATATTGTTTGCAGATTTTAGTGCTCATAATGAGAATTTTTAGGTCAAAATAATCTATTATTATATAAATCTATTTATTGTGTGTTTATTATAAATTATAGATTATAGAATTACAATTTCGTGTATGCAGCATACTCAGATTCAAAATAAAAGTCAACGTACGTGTTGCGCTGAAACCGGCGCCTTCACCTTGCTAACGTCATTGATTTTCTTCGTTTCTATGAGAATCTTTGATGTGAATAGAATTCTATTAAAGCTGTCATATAATTAAATTAATATATTATTATAATAGATTATAATCTAACTTAAAATTTATATATTTTTTGTACAAAGTTATATATTTCAATAAACCAATAAAAATAATATATCAATATGATGTCATATTTGGAAATTTCCAAAGAAAGTTTTTCAAGTTGTCACTTTGTCTCGAGATATATTAGCAGTACTTTATCAACTTGGAAAACTCACAAAGCCCGTCCTATGTTTCCCTACTTGTCCCCTGCTGTGTTCCTCATCCTCTCTGCGATTATAGTATCCTACCAGTAACGAACAAGCCTTAAAAGACTGTCACAAGTGCTGCGTTCGCGAGACGGGCGAATTTAAATATTTTCTTGTTTCTTTTAGAGTAAAGTAAAGTTTTTTCCGAGCGTTGGTTCTACTTTTGTGTTTTAATTTATATCAATTATGTTACTGAGATAATAAATATGTTAATGCGTAATATAAATATTTCAATAAGTAAATTTGCAATAAACATAATTTTCGGTGATTGTTACCCGTAATTCATTAATGTCCTGTTATTACAGTACCAGGAGAAAAAATGTATGTCAGTGAAGTTTGCACAGCCGCAGTTGGTGTCGGTGCGTTTAAGTCTCGTTACAACTAATTATCAGTTTATTATATACGACATAAATTTTAATTGATTTGCTAACAACAGCGTGAGTCATACGTATAGGAAGCTATTCCAGAACTCTGTTTAGTTTGAAAATTTTAGCAGTCGTCTTGATATATGATGTTTCCCGTACTTGTAACAATGCATTTAGTGTAATATCAATTATATCAAACTTTTTTAAATTTTCTTTGACATTACCAATTGTTAGAAAATGCACATGATGCAAAAGAAACAACATCTTTTTGCTTATTAAAAGTTTACTGATATAGAAATAACAGTTAATTTTCTTCCATGAGCACGTACCACTTCTATTCGGTCAATGGAAATAATATTTTATGTACATTTTTCATTTAGAAAATATCTTTGCATAATGTAATACATAATGTTATATACATTTTTTGTTAATTAAATTTTCTTTTTATATAAAAACGTATGACCTTTCCAAAGTCAAACAAAAGGTAACTTTATTTGCCTACTTAGTTATTAAAATATTCAGGATTCAATTTTCATGAATATAATTTTATTTATCAAGTCAGAAAAATTAATTATTTTATTATTATCATAACAGTAGTAAATTTAATTATTTAATGAATTGAGGTGGCAGTTACGTGACAGTAATTAATAACATAATTTATTTAGGTTTCATAAATTCACTTTACTGATGCGACGTAATTAATTAGAGTATTAATTATTTTTTAAATAATTATTTAAGAATTCTTATTAAAAATAATTAAAGATATTGGTTAGCATTATTTCTCCGTCTCTGTTTTCTGCTTCCCGGTTGTTAGTATTAGTTGCAGGTTTTTACTTATTATAGAAATAGGTTGTATCTCCATTGGCCAAGTTTCTTTCTTACTTAGAAATTTGGAAATCCAGGAGGGGTGCGAGTGTTTGTTGATAGCCGTGAGGCTTGAACCTGGGTCTTCTGCATTTAAACGCAAGTGATCATAAGTCATATTATTTAAGTACATTTTTAAAACTTATATACGTATTACTTTTGCTAAATATTTTGCTTTAAGAGAAGACTAAATCCTGAAACTTGAAGACCTTTTGTGATCGCGAGGGTGTAGAATATTGTACTGTAATGATATTTCGATATGTAACTTTGTTGCAATGTTATAGAATTTTTTTTTTCTTTTTTATTTTATTATTACTGTGTGAACTAAATTAGAAACTTTAACTTGCTTTTTTTTGAAACTTTATTTTTTCAGCAGGCTGCATATAAATCTATAGATCTATCTTAGCGATTTAGCTCATTCTTTGCTTTTAATGCGTAAAAATATATTCTTTATTACATAACATACGATTTTTTAAGTATTTTTTTTAAAATTTTATATGACTAATTAATTTAGAAAAGAAAATTATTTTAAGTTCCGGTAATTCCGGTACTATAATGTACCAGTTCTGCTCAAACCATGCAGCTTGCGAGAGATAACATCCCGGAAGCCGTCTACAGATATAGTTGCCAAGGCAGTGAAAAACAATAAATATTGACGAAAAAAATGTTCATGAAAGTAAAAATGTTGTTCTACAACATACAAAACACCAGAAATGTTTACTTTATTTTTAATACACAACAAAAACTTGCTTATTTTTTAATTTAAACATACAATTTGTGTCGTCTTTTTCTAGTTATTTATTTGCATTAGATAATTATTGTTCATTTAATTTAATTGTAAACAAGTAAAATCTTTAAACTTAAGTTTAAATTATTATGAAAAAACTCAATTTAATTAATCACTGACTAAAAACCTCACTTATTATTATATTAAATATCAAAACAAGTTCAACTAAAATATGAAAATTCAAATCATTTATTCAATAAATTAATCGTTAAGATCTACTTCAAAATACTAGTTCATTCACACACGAACTAGAACAAAATTACTGTTTTTGTTTTCAAATAAATTATATCTTTCCAACAAAATATTTGTAAAAAAAATAATAATTAAAATCTTTTATGATTTATCTAATGAAATTTAATAAAAAAATGTACCGTTTTTTGTGCTGGAAAAAAGTACTTTAGTAAGTAAAATTTCCATAAATCTTTCATTGTACAAGTGTGTCATGATAATGAATACCGATGTAAATCATCTATGGTAGCCGTGCAGTCAGCAAATGTGTGCAAAAACACCCAAATTGCTTTCGTTACACGTGAATAATGGCTTGGAAAAACATTATTTAAAATTATGGCGTAGATAACGACAGCAGTCATTTATTTAACAAGGAATTAAGTATTACGAATTAGCTGTACATTCATTTTAATCGAAACATGTTTCAATTTCCATAAAACAAGCAAATTTTGTCATCTACTTTTATAAGAAGAAAGAAAAGAAGAAAAAAAAAACGTTATAATAAAATTGGCAATAAAACACTAGAATCTTATATCTAACCAGGCAATAATCACATATCTGCAGGATGATTTATGAACGATAAAGATCACACACACAGAATTGCTTACATTGAACAAATAAACGCACTCATTCGCACATCAACACTAAAGCAGCAGCACTTCAAACATTTCGTTGCATCCGAATGCGCGAGGAAATTCCGCGTCGCGACTAATTGGATTTTCAGATTGTCAGATTTTCCGAGCACGTAGCTGGCGGCAGTTCATGCACATGTCACACACATCAATAAATACAAATCAAGCAAGTACTTAATTCAATCTACCTGCGCCTCCTTATCACCTTCACAGCAGGCAGGCATCAGTCAATCCCCTTTTCCGAAACGATCCCTTTGCGCCTTTTTAATTAAATACAATTAGTTAATTAAACAAATATTAGCAATGTCTCTCTCAGTCGAACAATATCCAATGCGAGCGCGTGGAAAATGGAAAAGCGTACGTGTTCGTTCGCGGCGTCCGTATAATAATCAACTGGTGTCAGTCGAGAGTCGCGTCGCGTTGCGTTTTCGATTCGCGTCGACTCGGGGGGCTGAAGAGAGCGAGCGCACCACGACGATGACGACGACACGCACATCACACCACCCGGAGCGAGACCCGGCCCGGACCAGGCGAGACTCCGGTGTAACAAGTAGGTACGGCGGTCCGGGCAAATGCGTGCGCACGATTCTCCCTTTTTCGCCGGTTTCGTCGTCCTCGCACCCTGCTGCTATGTTCTGCGCTCTCGGATCTATCAACCCCATCGCAGCTGGAGCGAGAACGCGCAGCTCTCCTGCCTTTCTATCCTCATCGCATCGCCATCTCAGTCCTGGTGCGCTGATAATTCTCCACTTTGCATAAATATTTACTTCTCTATTCATTGAGCACGCCGGATGACGTCGACTTTGCGAACGGTCGTGGTGATAATGATCTAGATCCAGATCATTAAATTTGAATTTAGAATTTGGGTAAAACATTTTGCCGCAGATTGCTTATAAGATATTGTACTATTACTGTACTAGTACGGAAATACACACAAACATGCACAGGAAGCTATTTTAGGATAATGACGAATACTGATTGAGACTTTCTCTGCTCTCCATGCCCAAAACCAATTGCAGTCACTTCTCTTAGCAGATTTTTAATCGCGGCAGCTCAAGGTGAAAAAAACAAATTTGAAGTAAATAGCTTCATTTTACTACTGGTACATCAATCAACTTTGAAAGCATTTTATTTGTAGTTCGAATAATCAAGAATTGACGTTGTTATCGTTTTCCAAAGCCGTTTACTTTGTGCCTTTCGTGGTAACAACGTTTGCATTAGCTTATCCCATTCTATTCGGTTTTGTTCGCATTGTGATGATCGTTCGCGTTCCGCAGCAATTATATTAATACGATTCG
>JARJDU010018487.1:0-11083 GCA_030264695.1 Lissagria laeviuscula | reverse complement strand
AGATATAACAAACGGAGACTGACCTTCATTGTAACCTCGGGGCGCTACTGCTGCGTTCGCTTTGCCGTCGGTGATCGATACAAACGTACCCATTTGGCAATGTGGTGGTGCGCGACGAGCGATGATAAAATGTAGCTTGTGCGTTCATCAGGTTTGTCGAGTTCGTCAGTCAGTTTTGCATGTGGCGTCGAGCATGCACGCGGAAATGTTAGTGGGTCAATAGGCAAATCACATTCCATCAATAGGCGCATCGCTGAGAAGCCGATCATAAACAATTGACCATCGCAACATGACTGACAACACCATCAGTGCCCATCAGCTAGTGGAGAGAAGGTTAGGGCATAATGGCATTGTACAACCGCTACTCACAGGTATGTAGCAACAATTTTGCGTTATCGTATAAATTTTTGTAAATTTATTAAAATTATTGTAATCTAAGGAAAAATTTGAGTTGTCATCATGATGTGTGCATGTTCAAAATATATTAAACATAACCTAATTTTTATCATGCATCACACATGGGCGTACATTGTTTTTGACTTAGGGTGAAGTAAACGTTGATAAAATATATGCGGCTTAGGTTAAATTTGTTTACTTAAATTACTCCCTGTTTCAAAGTACAGTTACTAAGTAGATTATATTTAATGTATGAGTTTTAATGAGTGTTGTATACTGTCGCCAGTATTTTAATTAGGCATTATAAATATTCACACATCAGACTGTTAACAGTAAAAAGTATTATTTTATGTATTTTGAAGCATTACTATCTTTAGCTGTCTATTACAGCCGGATTTTACTATATGTATCCGCTTTCAATGTTGATTTCTATAAATAAAACAAAAGATAACGTTTGTTGTCAACAGAAAATACACTAGTCTTCAATATACATTAGTTATTATTTAATTGATAATTCTGTGATTTTGTGATTTGTTCAATTTATAAACGAGAAAAAATTGAAAAGAAAAACTTTATCTTTAGAATAGTCCAAATGACAAACAACAACAAATCATGATGTAATATCTAAAACCTTACTTAATTTCATCATCGCGCAAGTAGGACAAATAGAATACACATTTGTCATAATTAAATCATATAATGACGACGCAATACTCAGACTTCCATCAGAAGCACGTATCATTAATCAATAAATAGTTATGGTAAAACTGTTATTATGTTGTGTATTTCGAGTACACACTGATAACGATTCTAATCATATTTTTATTATTTAATAATTAAAATAACTATCCTATAACATATCTCTAATTAATTATTATAGATGACACTACACTGTCGTTTGCTTAAAAGCATGGAAATGTTTTTAGATTTGTACCAAATCACAATGGCCTACGCATATTGGAAATCCGGAAAAACGAAGGATTATTCCGTGTTCGATCTTTTTTTTCGAAAGAATCCGTTTCAAGGGGAGTTTACGATTTTTGCTGGACTCGAGGAATGTCTAAAATTTCTGGAACGTTTTCATTACTCCGAGAGCGACATCGATTACTTAAAGAAAACCCTTCCCAGTACAATCGAAGATGCTTTTTATGATTATCTTAGTCAACTCACGACCAAAGAAGTTACCCTCTATGCCGTCCAAGAAGGGTCAGTTGTATTTCCAAGGTATGTGCCATATCAAAAATTAAATATTTTATTTGAAATATGCTGATTATTATGATTATTTTTTTAGAGTGCCTCTTATTCGCATCGAAGGACCATTAATTATAGTCCAGTTATTAGAAACAACTTTACTAACATTAATTAATTACGCCAGGTAAGAGCATATACCTTAAACTTTTTTAATCATGCCATCAATCTTCAAACAAATTTTATATACATTTTCTGCATAGTTTGATGACAACCAACGCAGCGAGGTACCGCATGGCAGCAGGCGATTTGCAACTTTTGGAGTTCGGTCTACGGCGTGCACAAGGTCCCGATGGTGGTTTATCAGCATCGAAATATAGCTACATAGGTAATAAACCCCTTCTCCTTTTTTTAATGCCGCCTATAATTCGCGATAAATGACGTGATCGCGCCTAATTGTAATTTGGCCTGATTGCATGGTGCCAGTGGTATCAAGTGAATCACCGCAAGAATGAAATAAGCAAGGGGTGAAAGGTACTAGTAGGTACCACCTGAGTCTCGGCCCTTCTAGTATTCACCAAACCAATGGATCCGCTTTCGATTTTGAGTTTTAGACGTTTGTTCGACTTTCGTACCTGGCACTGGATTCTTTATAAATCTAGGTCAACAACAAATATATTCACTCGACGTTAGTTACAACACGTTTGACTTATTTGACTTTGAGAGTTTCAATTGCAACGATTCGTTGCAATCGTATATTATCGACGCAATAAACTGCTATGTATATATATAAACAAATGATTCATGTTTTAGGTGGTTTTGATGGTACAAGCAACGTCCTAGCTGGGAAATTATTCAACATCCCGGTGAAGGGGACTCATGCTCATGCGTACATAACATCCTTCACTGATCTCGACGATCTACAAAATTTAACTTTAGCACCAAAGTACGAAGGAGAACCGCAGGATCTTCTAAAGTTATCGACTGCATGGCGAAGCAAAGTCGTTGATCTTTTCAAAGTGGTTGGCACCGAAGCCAGCGATGGCGAATTGGCAGCACTCATTTCGTTCGCCATCGCCTTCCCCGACGGATTTATGGCGCTTGTCGATACGTACGATGTAAAGAGGTATCCCTGTCGCATGACCCACGCCATCACAATGTGGCCTGTCACTCTGCCCAACACTCTATCGCATAACGAGTACAGGTAACAAGCATGCCAGTTAGTTGCATGCATGAACACCGCCAGAACCGGAGATGATATCTATATACATATATCAAATTATTTATCAAAATTATTACATTCGATGCGTTGTTGTTCGATTCGAATCAACATTAGCGTATTTATCGTTTATATTATTTATCTTATTTTATCAACACATTCTTGCTGATATATTGTCTTACGTTAGTTCTGAATCCTTATATTAATGTGCAGAAATCACCCAAGCAGAGGTAGTTTCCAACATTTTATTTATTCATTTAATTCTTCTTGTTTTGTTGCTATTTATACGCGATGTTTACTCATATATTTTCTGTGCTTTCATGATGGGGGCAAGGGCAATTTAATTTTTATTGACAGTTGTTTACAGATAGATGAAATGTTTGCACATTATATGTATATGTGCGCGTAGTCGAATTGCACTGATTTGTTATTGTTAAGATTCAACGGTTAGCCTCTTTTCATCATATATATATCAATTATATTAATTGATTTCTGTATTTATATATATAAGGAAGATCTAACTTAGACTTTAATCAGAAGAGAAGTGATAACATTTGCAAAGTTTTAGCTAGCTTTTCTCTATTATAAAAACCGCAGTGATTAACTGCTGGCTGTAACTAGGAAATTGGTTAATGCCATCAAATTCAGTTAAGAACAAAAAACAGCTTCCAGCAACAACATTATGCTGGCATTTAAGCGGGGTACGTACTTCTACCACTGAGCACAGTATTTAGAGTATTTACCGACTCTCAAGATTGCCAACATTCAAGTAAATTGGTTACTCTTTTGCTGGTATCTTTGGTAATTTGTTTTGCGCAAACATATCTCGACACTTATGATTGATAACGATTCATGTTATTGCAAATAGAGAAACAGAGTGGTGGCCAACTTTAGTGATGATACGTGGGCGCTTAACATTCATTGTGGTTGTGGTTTGTTGTTGTGTGTTTGCTTGTCTAGTATTCCGACTCTTCTGTATTAATTTTTTTTCTGTATATACCATTCTGTAGTATATTAGTGCATTGTATGTTTGTTGCCTTATATATTATTTCATTACTTTTGCCTTCATAAATCATATTTTATTTCTTTTTGCACAAAAATTTAAATTTCTGTTTGAATATTGTAGTAGTATGTAGTACATATATTCCTTGGAAATTGAATTTTATTAATAATCTAGTCAAGTATAACGTAATTATTTGACTAGTTTATTAACTTAGCATGAGTATTGATTATCTCTATTAATAAATCATATTTGAACACTTTTCATATCACTTAATCAATACTTATAGCTATGATTAGATTAAACAAAGTAGAAATTTGCATGGTACTTGCAGAGGCTGCGTTATTGTTTATTTTTGGTGACTTTGGCATAACATGAGTATCACACCTTTTTGTGTAGGTGCACTATTTTCTTTGGACTTTTATCTACTTTCATTTTACTGTTACTTAAAACGCAGCCTCACCAGACCTCTCCCAAAAAACGAAATTTCATTCTAAACTGTTCATGTTATAGGAGTGGACTTCTAAACTTCTGTTCAGTGGCATTAGCCCTCAACGATTTAGGATATCGAGCGATTGGTATTCGCATCGATAGCGGTGATCTAGCATATCTCTCAAATGTGGCGAGACACTACTTCACCGAAATCGCAAGAACTTATGACATCCCCTGGTTTGCGGATCTCATGATAATGGCATCTAATGATATCAACGAAGAGACAATCCTCAGTCTCAATGAACAAGGCCATAAAATCAACTGTTTTGGGATTGGAACGCACTTGGTCACATGTCAAAGACAACCAGCATTGGGATGTGTGTACAAGATGGTCGAATTGAATGACCAAGCGAGAATCAAACTGAGTCAAGATGTCGGGAAGGTAACAATGCCTGGGAAGAAAGATGCATATCGTTTGTATAGCGAAAGTGGATTTGCACTCATTGATTTATTGCAACAATCTTGCGAGGTGGCTCCGGAGGTTGAGAAAAAGGTTTTATGCAGACATCCGTTTGAAGAATCAAAAAGGGCATATGTTATACCTTCGAAGGTGGAAAAACTTCATAGGGTTTATTGGAAGGATGGAAAGATACGTGGACCGTTACCCAATCTAAATGAAATTAGAGATCGAGTCAAAGCTTCATTGAAGACTTTAAGATCTGATATTAAGCGTAATTTGAACCCTACACCATTTAAGGTAACACCTTTTTTTTGTTGTTGCACTTCAACTTAAAAAAAATATATAATTGTTACTGTTATTGATTTGTTTATTTATGTATTTTATAGGTGGCTGTCAGCGATAATTTATACAGCTTTTTACATGATTTATGGCTGAAGAATGCACCAATTGGAGAACTATCTTAAACTATTGTTTTAAATGAGCAACCAAATAAATTAAGGCTTCAAAAAGTAAATTTTTTTTTGGTACACAAGCTGCACATATACGCAATCAGTGAAATTGAATTCTTAATCAAGACAACTTCAACAATTCCAACTCAATAAGTAGTATTATTAATTGATGTATATAAGTGTTGCAATAACACAAATGCAAAAATGATGTATATTTATAATTTCTAGCAAAAACTAATAACAGAGTAAAAATATTTATTATCTTTGCGTTTAGTCGCACTATAAATCAAACTAACATGTTGCCCTAGGCTGTGAAACCAAAACACTAATGACGACAGAACGAAGTAAAAGAAGAATCTTTACAAGTTGAAATGTCAAGCAATTTTAACTGTTTATTAAGGAAAGCAATGTACAGAAGATAATCTAATAGACAAAATTAAACTATGAATGAAATCATCTAACAAGAAATTAGATTATTGTTTAGATATTCAAGTATAGAGATGAGTTGGAACTAAATATCAGGTAGCAATTGCCATATGTTATATTGTGCTTTTATTATTGGAGTATGTAAGTCTTTAAGACTCAAAATATTAAATTGCTCAGATGATTTGCAGAGCGATATGTGTCGCAGCTATTTTTCTACAAGAATGTAGTCGAATTTAATAAATAAAACTAATGTTTTGAAAACTATACATTCCATCAACTAGACTTGTATGTTGATGTGAATGATTCCGAAATATATATATACATGTGTATCAAAATTGTTAATTGTGATACACATATTGTATGCCTTTCTATGAAAAAGAATATGGTACAAGTAACTTACAATAAGGTAGCTGATAATTGAAATAATTAATGATAAGTATAAACTAAATATTGTAAAATCTCAGAAATAATATAGAAGTTGAATGAAAACTTTCGATAATCTTATTACATTTTATTTCCAATGAATGATTAACGAAACAAGACTAGAATTGTGTTGATTTGTAAATTCTTACTTCTTGTAGTTGCACAAGCCCAGTTTTTGTACGGTTTTCAATAAAATTATTATTTACTTTACTTTTGGCCTGTATGTTATATATCAAAATCTTTCTGTGGAATATTCCAAATAATTATGAATGCAATTCAAACATTTGAGTGGTGTCGATAAGTTAGATATTAAGTTCTATACCAGGGTTGCGACTGCTGTAAGCTACGATTACAACATGCTCTAGTTTGAGGTTATAATAGATATCTTTAAATTAAACTGCAATCACCGTTATAACGGCCTTGCTCTTTTTATACCTTAATACACTACTAGTTTAATTGATGTATTAATCAAATATCAAGACTGATTATATTTAATTTATAAATATTCTCCTCTTACCAAACGTAACCACCGGCAATACGACACGTCACTACGAATCACAAAATGGCGTCAGTGCTGCCAACTACAGAGGGCGCATTCTGTCAAAACTATCAGTTATTTCTGTGCTATTAAATTCATACATGGTCAAAAACTATTTTTACTGAAAACTAACAATAATGTAAAGATATGTACATATGCATACAATAAACTTACTAATCAATGATGTAATTACTATGTTACAACCTTATATTTTTAACCTTTTATGAAATTGTTTGAAAACACTATATAAGCAAAAATCACTAAATAAATCTATTGAACAACTTAAAACTGCTTTCATTTACCCATCCTTGAAAGGAATATACTTCTAGTTCCAATTCTCGTTGCTTCGTGGCAGTAGCATCAATTCTCTTTACATCATAGTCCCCTAGCACACAAGTATTGTATGCATTGTAGTGAGAGAAGTAAACGTTTGAGTCGGCGTTCGGCTTTGGCAAACGCCCAACGTACATGTATTGCTCTTTTCCGTGGAATACTGTTATCTTCTCTCCCCTAGTGAGTGTATTGTGAGTCATTTACTCAAAATATACGCCGATCCAACAACGCAACAACGTTCATGTAACTCGAGTTATTCATCACCAGTAGCAGTTGCGTCAATTCTACCGGTAAGTACTTCATTTTTTTTTGCTAAATTTCTTTCTATTTTTTTAATGTATTTCTGTCTGGTTGTAAGGGGTGAAGAAATCGTTTGATAGAGTTATGACTCTTTGTTGATGTTTTGACAATGACCATGGCCTTAGAGGCATAACCTCTAAAATCTCCAGCATAATATTATTGCCAAGGGAAAACGTTTGCAAAGATTGGTATACCTTTGAGAGGATAATTATTGAATTGTTTGTTTGTTACATCATGAGTTATTATTGTTTAGGTAGCTGATTTTATTATACATTTGTAAGAAATGATGAATCGGTGATTGACGTCATCAGATTCCGCGTTGCATTTATTTTAAATTTATTACTTTATCATAAGTATATAAATTTTTTTACATGTATTTGCGATATGTATTAAAGACTGTTATCAGTTACGGATATTAGATTATCATGAGTAATGATAATTGTTCATAATATCAAGTGGAAAGTTATAAAATTCGTTCAAGAAAATGTTTTTGTGATTAGAATTTCTGGTTTACTTATGTTTTGTTTAAAAGTTAAAAACTCTTACTCAATGCTTAACAAATGTAGTCAATTTTTTACCCTGGATATCAAATAATACGCTCAAAAGATGTCGCTACGAATATCAAGGGATGAAATAACTCGGGGCGTAGCATTTCGCATCTTTGGGAAGGGATGCTGTGTTTACCAGATATCAACGAGCAGCGCTACACCCTAGCCGGCATGTCGTCGATCGTTCCTCCAGGGCGCAGTTCTAATTTCACTTCCTAACAATTCTCATCCGTACAATTTTCATTCAAATTAACTAACTGCAATGTTTATACATCGCGTTACATATAAACTGCTGATAGTACTGATTATGACCTAATTTAATGTGTTGTTTAAATCGAAAACGGTGTGGACTGCCGGGTGTGTTGTGGCAGTTGTAATAATAATTGAATTGTCGTACAATTTTATATAGTTACAATTACAAATAGTCCCAATTGTCAAGAGAGTGCTCAATTTTTGTCCCTCCAAAAACATGTTCGGTAATTGTTGTGGCAAGAAGAAAAGTAAGAAGAAGACTGAAACCAAAGATGCCGAAACGCAAAGCGAATATGAATTGTTAACTATTGATGAGAACGAAATTAAAGCGATAGCGCACGGATTAGATAACAATACTGTTAAAGATGATGATAAAGCATGTGATAATGATACTAAAGCTGAGGAAGCTATTGTTGACCAACCTCTTACATCGAATACCTCTGACCTCATAGCACAAGATGATTTAGACGCTAATAAGATTCAGGATATTGAGGAATCTGATGAAAATCTTGAAGAAACTATTGAAAAAACCGAAGAAAACTTGAAAATAACCGAAGAAAATACACAGGAAAGTCTAAAAGTACAAGAAAACCCAGACATTACCATAAATGGTCATTATGATGACCTACCAGACATCGATATCAATATTACCACACTATCCAATCATATTTATCATGATAGTATCCCAAATATATCGTTCGAAGAAGACGAAGTTTTCGAAGATGGTGTTGGTCCTCCTATCAAATTGGCGAAGAATATGGGCAAGCCTTTAGCCAAAGGTCAGATTCACGTTGCACTTCCTAAATGGTTCTCTGAGGAAGAAGACCATGAATTGGATGGGACCAAAGAACCACCAGCTACACCAATTGGTAAAGATGAGTTGGCATTGAGAAGGCATAGGTTCTTTTCGGATCTGATGAGCGCTGCTCAACATGCTACTGAACACAAAGTACATTTCGATCCTCTTGGGCCCAGCATTGCTGGGATGGGTGAGTTTTGATGGAACGAGTGCACATATTGCAAATTAGAAAAATCAATTTCCAATTATTATTATTATTATTATTTTGGTACTACGAAATAAATTGTGTCGTTCCTTACTTCAAATCACCATTGTCATTGTTATAGTTCATTTGATAAAGCTCCGTGGTTCGGACAGTGATATAACGGGCACGCTTGCTGTATTGTAATGGGGCTTAGTTTCTAATGTTGTTACGTTTCCACCCTATGAACACAATGCACGTGTCAGTGCCACCCCTTGGTTCATAAATTTTGTTTGCATTTGTCATCATTCTACGTGACACAGCGACTAGAGGCCGATACCACTATTATTCGTTACTTGTGTAACTTGTGTTGACGAAATTGTCCTATGCATAAATCTATTATCTACTATCCTTGTCTTTTATATTAAATTGAATTTCTTGTTTTTATAACATTTATGTTGATAGACGTTTTGAGGTCTAGGTGTTTTTTTGTTAATATTAGCAAGTAGGTTGTTTCGTTTTTTGTTATTTGGTTTGTTCTCATCATATGTGTGAAAGAAAGATTTTCTAGAGTCTTCTTTTGAGAAAGGAGAACAATTAGAAATCAATGAGACTACACATGTCGTATTCTTAATTAACCCAATTTAATTGAAGTGTTTTCAACATAGTTCATTTGCTGTTATTGTAAGAAGGTGTTAGTAAATTCGATAACATGCCAGTTAGTTGAAAACACCAAAACGAAGGAAACGAAATGCATTAAATCAAGTAGAAATGTATAAAAAGTTTATGATAGCGTGCCAACTAGAACACATCCAAAAATATCTTCATACGCGTGTGTTTTCAATAAGATCTCGTTTCATTACATTCACATTCAAGAATGTACCATGTAGCATATTTTTCTGTAGGCAGCACAAGACTTTGGTAATGACTCAATAATAATTCAAGAGGAAAAAATGGCGAAGACAATTGTGACTTATGATAATTTATAAGTTTCGTGGAGTAGTAGAATGTGTGAGTAATAATACATTCTAGCAGGGCCTATATTTGCAATGTGTGCGGCGCACACAGGCGCCAGATACTAAGAGGCGCCGTGCGGCGGCGTACAATGGTTAAGTAAAATTGAGAAGACGAATTTGAATGTAAAGGATAAAAACCAAGAGGCGCTGACAATGTTCGGCGCGGCCCTGAGTGACAGTGCTGGCAAAATGCAACGGGGCCCCGGGACCCAAGCAAATCAGATGAAAGAAACGAAGCT
The DNA here is from genome assembly GCA_030264695.1 of Lissagria laeviuscula. Classification (NCBI taxonomy): domain Eukaryota; kingdom Metazoa; phylum Arthropoda; class Insecta; order Coleoptera; family Staphylinidae; genus Lissagria; species Lissagria laeviuscula. The sequence continues at coordinate 884 of JARJDU010018487.1, read as the reverse complement.
ATTTCACTGAAGAAGATCGAGAACTACAATTTTATTAGGTTATTGGTTTTCCATTTCAAATTTCACAAACTATCGATTCAGCGCCTAAAGCACTTCCCTCTAAAGCCACTGATCTTTCAAATGCCTTAACACGTCTGAAAATTTGTGTAGAAGAATCGGAAGGTATCGACATAAAATTGAAAATTTAAAAAACCGAAGCAAATAGTGTAGCCGAAAAGTAGTGAATCAATCTTGAATTATCTAAAACTCGACAGAGGAAGGTGGAATGCTATTTTGACGAACTTGGCGATGATGAGCGTCTTCAAGATCCGGAAAGTTTTTTCAGATTTTTATCGAGTATTGGACATCGTTATTAACCACCTGGAAATTGCGTTTTCTTCCAAATGAATGCAACCGTTTCCAATTTCAGTGTTTTGCAACCTATCACTTTCCAAAATTTAAACGATACAGATCAATTGAAAAAAGCTTTAGAATTTGTTGAAATATATAAACAAGACGTATCTGAATCGTTTACCACAAAAATTCCCAAAATTAATTTCTGGGTTTCATCCAATAAATTTATCACGGTCCTCAAAAGGTATAGTTACGCCACTGAATTCGAGTTTAATCTTTTTAGTGCGCTTTCGTGTTTCCGTCAGGAATAGAGATAGAAGCCATAAGTCCATATTAAGGTGATTTCACTTGACCATAATTGGATTGTCCACGGCTTTAAATAGACAGCACGATTTTCGTAGCCTGATCTTATCATTTCGCAGAAATATATATATTTTATCAACCATAGTTGATTCACACACTGCTACTATATTAACGTGAATATATTTCTTCAATAGACGTTTTTATATTTTAGATAGAAATTACCTAAGAAGTTATTAATCAGTTAGTAT
>JARJDU010018482.1:0-12278 GCA_030264695.1 Lissagria laeviuscula | reverse complement strand
CCTCTTTCATTAAATGCATCGGAATACCCGAAAGTTAATTTGGCACCTGAACACCTTCGGCAGCAAAGATCAACGATAATATTCAGCCAGAAAAAGTCCACATAGTTAGGTATACCATTAGTCTTATAATCGTTGAAAATCTGTTAATTAATTTCGGTGTTGTTGTTAATACTAATAACATATTAATATTAATGTTAATATTAACAACATGTCTAAAATGTAAACATTAATTTGTATCATTTTATCATTTTGTCAAACGTACCCGTTACAGAATTTTGTTTGTTTGTTAATTAGCAAATTTGTTGGAACATAATAGATCATTGCTATACAAAGTAAAAGTCCGTCCACGGTTGTATTGCATATTAACTTGTACTTTTTAGTATGGAAATACAAACTCTCTGTTTGAATCACCTTGCGTGTCATGTTTCATATAATTCCCGCAGTAATTTCTCCTTCAATCAAATATTCAAGAAATTTAAATTTTCTAATTCGTGTGGCAAATTCATGTTTATTTAAATTCATGTGAATTACTTCTAAAGGGTGTGCAAAAACATATTGTGGAGGTATTATCATTGTAATAAAAGTAATAAACTTAATTTAGAACAATTTATTATTTTAGCATATAGTTTTGATTGTTATAAGAGTGCATCCCAGAGACACCGCAATTAGGCACAATATTTATATAATATATTTATAGTATATTTACAATTAAAGTGTAGCAAAAATGCAAATGCAATAAGTAATTGGAGCGGAGGTAAGTATCTCAGTTAACTCTTGCTCATATAACTAAGGGCGCATCCATTTGCCGTGATTATAATTGCCAAAAGGCACTATGATCAAAACTATTGAATTCAATGTATTGAAATATAAATCCTTGCAACATATTTAAACGGCTTTTTTGTTTGTTTTATGTTTGGTATCTTACCCGATCACGCAAACATAAATTGTATTGGGATATAATTTTACGGAATAAATTCCCTTTCCAACCTAAATTAATAAAATAAATAAAAATTGAATTATAAATATAATATTATAAATAAGATATCTAATTTCATAATTATTAATATATTTTGTGCAAACACCCTTGCTCAGCTGGGAAAAAAACTGGGTTTCGAGCAAAAAAAGATTTGAAGGGCAGCGTGAGGGCGGTTCAAGGACGCTTAAATACTTACATTGTACTAGTAAACGTTTGCATACCTTGCGGCTATTATCAAGGTCGATGTTTATCATTCCGCACATATTAATAAGAACATTATATGAGAATAACAGTGACCAAGTGGTAAACGTATCAACATATGCATAATTATGTCACATAATACGGATTGACGATGACGGTTTATAACGAAATGAAAAAGAAAACAAAAAACTTAATGACTTATATAAACCTTTGAAATTTATTTACAACATAATTAAGTCATATTTAAGTTAATTAATTGTTTAAAAAATGAAAATAAACTTTTACTGGCACCATTCAGCAAGAGCTAGATTTGCCAATTCAACCGAAAATATACGAACCCACAGAGGGGTTAGACAGGGATATGTAATGTCGCTGCTTCTTTTTAATCTATACTCGCAAAAAACAATCATTCCGAAAGAATTAAAATTAATAGATTGAATATAACAAGATAGAGATACTTCGATGACCTAATCATTACCGCTAGCATAGAGGAAGAACTGCAACATTCCATTAACGCGCGCCGGGGGCCTCTCAAGTCAGGAGGCCTCCAAATTTCGAAAGTAGTAACAAAGGCCTCTTTACGATGGGCTTTAAACTGATTGTACGTCTAAGGCTCTTTCACGAGGAACCTCAAACTTTCTGTGCGCCTAGGACCACGTCAACTCTAAATCCGCTGCCGATTAACGCTTTAACGTACATAAAAATTAACATCACTAAAACAAAAATAATGACAATATCTATATTTCAGAACATTCTTGAAGCGATACAACCATTTATGAGTTTTGGTCTATCACTTTCTTCTCACCTGACTGGGTCTTGCTGCTTTTCTTTACAGTTTTCACATATTACGGGAATAGGTTTCAAATCCATCGCCCTAATTCTCTTTCTTGTTCAGGAATTGAGAAATACCTGACGATTCCAAAGCACACAAAAATCAATTAACTTTTACGGTACAATACTAGAACAAGTCAACCAAACAAAATATCTGGGTTGCAAAATTAACAACAATCCTGACAATGAAATCATAAGCCGAATTGAATAGACAAGAGACAATTTTATAAAAGTCAAAGGAGACTGCTTTCCGATTTCTATCTCATCTTAAAACCTAAAGCTTAAAACCTCAGATTTCACTAAACTAAGTGGACGCTTACGACACCAGCTATATACCGTATAGAAGCATTTGAAATGTGGATGTACCTAGGAATACTAAACATTTCATGCAGCGGCTAGATATCCAATGCGAAAATCCTCTAAAGGGTACACAAATATAACAAAATATCATACCTAAGACACATGTTAAGATACAATTTGAACCTGACAAGACTCTAGCGGCACAATCAGTTTAAGATCCCTTGTTAAGTGGCCCTCAGCACACAAACAGTTTGAAGACCCCCCCCCTGGCGTGAAAAGCCCCACGCGCTATTTTCGCACCTGTACATAAATTCACCTCTGATTGGCAGGAAAAAATAGCATTTACAAGTAATGGCTGCTTGATTCTCATTTACCGAAAATTCTCTCAGCATTCCCTTTTTCTCCGAAAACTTATAATCTTTACTTCATTAACGTGATTCAATTTTTTTAACATTTAAAAAAAAATTCGATTCAGGATCTATCAGGTTTATGTAGAGGGGGAGGAAGAGAAAAAATTTATAACATCAACAACAAAATTATTTTACTTAACTTTCGTACATTGACTTGACAATTTAATATGAAATCTTTTTACCTTTAATGGTTCAACGACCAAAACAAAAAAATTGAGCGAATAAACCAAGAACTAATGATACGAAAACTATATCCAAACAACCAGCAAACTTTATATTAAATAATCAATACAACAATAATGCGCGCAAAGAAAACACGTACGTAATTTCACTCATTCTTTTCCATTTTTTAGCGTGCTGCAATTTTTCTCTCGTCAATGTTTATATACATATAAATATGAAATCGCTTTTTTCTTTCCTTCTTGGGAAGCCAAATTATATTCGCATAAATGCGCTATGTGACGCATTTAACCAAAGTGTTGGTGGCGTGTTACTCAACCTGTGGTCGGTCGCACTCTTCTTGATTTCCAATTCGCTGGCAGCGAGAACCTGCTAGAGTTGTATGGGCTTGCAGGTATGCGCTATTTAATCGCGTACGAAATCTAAATTCTCTGCAATAGAGTGAAGTGAAGTGAATAAAATTACGAAGTCGTACTTCACGACGCGACATTATAAATCAACCCTTCACGACCGACGCACTCATTAGATATGCTCTTGAAATGACTTTGTTCGTTCGAGTCCATTTAAAGTCATATTATTTTGGTGCTTAATTAGGAATATTTTAGGTAAAAATGGCGCTGACAATACAAGAGTCCGGTTGGCGAACAGTTTCACCTATAGGGCAGAAGTATTCATCTTGTTGGGCCCTTATCCTGTACATAAAGCCTAAATATGAATGGTCCTCTTAAGTTTATTACAATTTATCATCACCAATGGCGATGAAACTCTTGGTAGGGTCTTGACCTATCAACTTTCTTTCCGCCTAACCTGGTTTCGTTTGTTTTTGTTGCAGTTTAGGCTTATTAGGGGCATAGTCACACACAACAAATTTAGAGGTTAACGCGAGTAACGCACTTAGGTCGTGACGTTGGTAGTACACCGACACATGTATTACACTGTACTTTGCAAACTTCTCGGAATGGTACTTGTACTGTAATGGTCTATTTGCCGACCGCAATGTCAAAAAATTGATTCGATTATTAGTTTAAAAAAATATATATATATGTCAAATTTCATAGAAATTTAATACCGCACCAATTTTTTTGTCAATAATTTTACAATTATAATTACATTTGCTATAATTTATGGTTTTTGGATAATATATGTGTAAACCATATATATTAAACAATATTACTATTCTACAACGCAGTAAATTACTCACGAAGAAATTTAATGTTATTTTAATGTATTCCTAGTTATACGACATCTAGGCCTCCATATATCTTGGGTAATAAATTTCAAAGCTGTTTTTACTAGAGACTAAGTTAAATAAATCTAAACGCCAAATTCGTTGAAAACTCTGCTTTCCGCCAACTTTCGATCACAAATTACAACAACTTTTCTATTAGGATTCTACACAAAAGTACATAACTGGTTGAGTTTACTTCTACAGAACTCCACTGTTCCTAGAAGGCGTTAGCAATTTCCTTCCTTTATGTATGTACTTCGGGATCGAGCAAAAATCGCCTAATGACATTAAGGCGAGGAATAAACCAACATGTTTGCTTTTATACAGAACCGTTTTTTAGATAAACCAAAGAAACAGATACTACATGGAAAGAATTTATTTATTTATTGAATTACCGGCTAATCACAAGTATTTGACAGGTTTAAAAAAAAGAAGCTCCAGAAAATGAAAAAGTTTATGATTAAAGGGAAATATAGCCAAAGATAAAGTAATTGAAGTCAAATAGCGATTAAACATAAAAATGTTTAATATAGTTCAAAGTAGAGTTACGCCAACCCTGATTTCATGTCTGAGGTGTAGTAAGCTAGCAATCACACGTACATTCTACCAAAGAGGTTATATTACAAGCAGTTGTAACGTATAAAGCAATGGGTGGTCACATGTATAATTTATATGTGAACAAAGAAAGGAATTTGCATAAAATAGGTTAATGAGACTTTTTTGTGTACAAATTTTAGGAACTTACCTAAAGTATAATAATCGTAAAATCGTCACTTTAGATATTTGTGAACAAAGTGGTACATTTACTTCAGTAAAGGGTCATTAAGGACACTATGGAACTACAAAATAATCAAATTGATCAAAAATATCATTCTTTATAGATAGATTAGTAACGACGTCATGTGGGCTTGCTCCACATAGTGGTCAGGAGGTATGCTTGTGGGCATTATCATGCTTTCGAATATGTTTAGCAGTCTATAGTATACAGGCCGGAGTTGGGATAGTGTCGATCTTGTCGATCTCGCCAGACTCAGTTCGCTGATGAGAATGAGAAGTGCACTGGCATTAAGGACCTTGTTGTTGATGAAAACGTCTATAATATTTGAGACCGCCGTTGTGTGTAGTTTCTTCAGCTTTTCTTTATAATATTTGTTGGAAATTGTTAGTGCTGGTATTGACTCTTAAAAACCCTAACTAGTCCTTCATCCTTTTTTTTTACATACTGATCTTGAAGCTGCAATTTCGTTAAACATTGTGGATAGAATTGAAGACGACCCTCAGCATTAAACAAACAAATAAATTACCAATAGTTCAGAGTTAGCTGTAGATTGAGAGCAGATGCATAATCAGTGCCTTTGCTGCCATTTTCGGAGTTTCAATGTCCCCTGGTTTGATTGGGTCCAAACGCGCGTTTTTTACACCTGTGCATAAATCCGCCACTGTTAAGAGCACCAACCAGTCGGTGAATGTTGATATTTATTATTGTTGATGTGATGTCAAGAGAAAAAAAGTGTCAATCACAAGGTCGTCATAGCAACTTATTGGGCCTTAGTCAAGAATTATGTATGGTGCCCCCCCCCCCGTGAATAATATCTTTTGCATTAGGTCAAATGTGTCACTGCATATACATTTTTAATTCATTGTAATGGCAGTCGTTATGGTGGTCTTCTAAAGTAATACCAATCTCAAAGAAGTGCTCTCGGCCTTTCTTCATAAGGCCCATGCGTAAAAACGCTACTGGTCAGTCGCTTCAATATATACCGTATACTGCCTCCTATGAAAGATTAACAAACAAATTATTTTGTTTTCAGGTTCACCACCAAAAGGAGGATTTGCAACAATCGTATGGTTCCATCCAGGCAACTTCACCACCGGCAACCCAACACTTTGGGATCCATACCGTATAGTCTACCAGCAACGTGTAATAGTAGTAACCTTCGCCTGGCGCATGAACATAATGGGTTTCTTTTCCTCTTTGGATGGAGAGGCTCCCGGCAATGCAGGTCTACTAGACCAACAAGCAGCAATGATGTGGGTAAAAAATAACATCAAAATATTCGACGGAAATGCCAAAAACATCTGCTTGATGGGTTACGGTACTGGCGCCATGAGCATCGGCTTACACATGATCAATCCTGACTCGAAAAATTTATTCCATAAGGCGATCATGATGAGTGGCAATTTCCTCACGCCTTCTGCTATTAAATACCCCGCCGAAGACAAAGACGTCATAGGTTATCTCTCCGATTTCTATGGTTGTTACAAGAGTCCTGCAGAGATAATGCAATGCTTGAGGAGAGTGGATCCTGTACAGCTAGTCGAGATAACATCCCATGTGAATTGGCGACCGTTGATTGATCGTGGTCTGAGCAACAGCTCGGCGCCATTTCTGCCTGAACCTCCACGGAACTTCTACGAAAGAGGAGAATACGCTCGGATACCTGTGCTCACTGGATATACTAACATGGAGGATGTATTGTCATTGGACAATCTTAACAATAACGATAACTTTACTAGTGATCACATTCAAGCGTTTCTGAACGACATCGTCAATCGAGATTTACCTCCAATGAATGAGAGCGAAAAGACCAATTGCATTTACAATCATGAGCATATTATGGACTCAGTAATGTTCTTCTATAACCCGAGCATTCCCTTTTCGGATTCTGATCGGGTCCGAAGACTTGTGGCTACTTTTAATACAGAGAAATATTATGGGGCTTCGACCATCCTTCATGCAAACTTCATGAGTAGATATAAACCCACTTATGTCTACAGATTTGATCTAAAGCCAGCTACATTTGCAACAACGGCAAATATCCCGGATTGGATCTCAGTGCCTCATCTCTTCGATCTTATTTTTGTATGGGGTTTACCTTATTGGGTCCAATTACCAGAAAACGAATGGGATGTCCGAGATAAACGCACGTCCGATATTATAATGTCTTTTTGGGCAAATTTCGCTAAGTCCAATGATCCCACGTATAGCATTCAGTTTCCCATTCGCTGGGATCCTTATACCAAAGAGAGTCCGGGGATTCTCATCATTGATAACACTTTCAATATGAGCGATGAAAGCCGCACGAATTACAAGTCGTTTGAGTTCTGGAACGAGTACTATCCGAAGGTGTTAGAGTTAGCTACGCAGTGCTGTAATGCTACGGACGTGGAGTCGGCAGTAGACGTCATGCATCGGATGCATTCGTCGATGTATTTGTTTATTGCCGCGCATGCTTTGTTGTTATTAGCTCTGGCTTTTTAAGTGCACCTTGCAAGAATAATACATGCATTTTGAGCCAAATATATTATATTCTAAATATTAAATATGTATATTAGACTTATATACTTATATATTGATGATGCAGAGGATGATCTATATTATATAGTTTATAATAGTTTATTGATATTAATAAAACCGTAGAACAATTTTGTATATACAAGTTATTTAGTAGCAAAAATGATGTGTTATTGCTGGCTTTTTATTGATATTGGATAATATTTAGTCACTTGTGAATAAATATACTTAATATTATTAACTATTACATACACTAATACATATTATTTTGCATTTACACTATAATAAAACCTTTAAGGCTGCCCCAAATCTAGCACAACTGTAAAGCTTGTTGTGCGGGGTTGTTATTCTAATACCTATTCCCTTGCTCCAAGCCACATTTGCACACTAGTTGTCTAGATTCCACTGAAAAATAGAAAATAGAAAGCAGTCCCGCAAAACAAGCTTTAGATGTAGTAACTCTTTTATTGGCCAAATGCTATCAGGTATTCTTCTTGCTTTCTCATTATGCTCACCTCATTTAGTTATCCCTTGTCCACATTTTTCTTCTTCTCTCCTCCGGCTCTCACCTAATAGTTGCTATCGTTTCCTTCTCTTCCAACTTTAAAACCCTGTATCCAAAACATATCGGTTGCTCTTCGTGCACTTGCCACTCTGCATACTGGGGATCGTACCCACTTTCCCTTATCATCTGCTGTCGATCTTAGAGCTCCATCTCCATCCCACAGATTTTACACTTTAACTCCACTGCTTCACAAGTTTATATCAATTATTTCATAATGTTATTGATTTTTAAATTAATGCAGAGTTTGTTTGTGCGTTCTTAAATTAACTTTGAAGCCTCGAAAGCCCTTTTGGCGTTTCATAAGATGACATGGTGACATGGAGCCGTCAGAGGTACCCCTGCACTGCGTTCTAAAACTCTAAAACATCTGAGCGATGTGATCCAAGAAGCTCTGTCTCTTCATAGATTGCAGATCGAGCTAAAGGATAAATCGCTAGAGTCTGCGCAGTATGGATTTAGAGTTAATGGCGCCTAAGGCGCACAATGAGAAAAGGGGCCCGAGACGCACAATTAGTTTGAGACCCTTTATAAAGAGAACTTTGCAGCCAATTTCGGGTTTTGGAGCCCCTTCTGGCTTAAGAGGCTCCCGGCGCGCGCCTTGTGCGCATGTGCATAAATCCAAAACTGCTGCTGTAGATTATAATCATGAGTTTGTTATATTTGTTTCAAAACCTGACTGTAACTTCCAACCTTATTTAAGATAAGCGCTATTGAAACCAATTTCAAAACAATCTCACAACCAGTAACCTGAGGATTTGAATTTGTGTGATCTGTCACTTCGGTAGCGTTCTTTAATTTAAAAGTGGTTCTATTAGCTCGATGACTAGGTAATCAAAAATGTTTATGTTATAGACAATTAAGATATTGGCACAGGGTACATTGCACGGTGCTAGGTTTCCTACAAGTTTGTGTACGACCTTCGAGTTGTGGTTCGGTTAGCCCTATTACAAGTGCTGCGATTTTTCGCAATAGAATCCGATTACGAGAGCCAATAAAAATTAGGAAACGAGTCAGTGCGACTCCACTGTCAGCTATCTGACCAGAAAAATAAATTAAAGCATCACTAACTGTTTGCGCTCAAATAGGTGCGCTACAGATTTTTGGAATGCGCACAGTTTAGCTTATTTTCTAATCTTTATGTACAGTTTCTTTGTATTTCATGTAGCTTCAGTACTTTGTATTTTCTTTTGCTTTGTGTTCAAATTGTCAATTTAGTTAGGGTAGTTTTAAGTTATTGAACACGCATCCTGCCATAGCTCAATCATATTTAAAGTTATTGTCAATTTGTTGTTTATTGCTTGTAATTGTTTAGTTTTGTCACGTCTTCGTTTTAGAAAATTTATGTCTTTTGTCCAGAGTGTTGTACGACCCTAGTTAACAGTTGCAGTTTATGAGAGGAAGTGTCTTCTTAAGCTGTGACTAGGGTCTTTATATTATAAATTGTATGCACTCTAGGCAATTCCCCGAAATGGCAGAATGCGTGAGTACGCATGCGAATGTGGGTGCGTGTATGTGTGGGGAAAGAGGCTATTTATAAAATTGCAACCGTTTTCCCACTACTTCTGGTCAATCCAAGCTTCCCTAAGTCAAATCATTCCTAAAATTTTCACTTCTTCTCAATTCTCCAAGCGAGTAAGTTCAACCTAACGCGAATCATTGAAAAGTCAGTTAGTGTGTTAAGTCATTTTGGGTTAGACTCATTTATAGTTCATTTGTGTAAAGTAGCTTCATTCATTTTATTGCATTTGTAGTTATTTATTTTATAGCATTTTCATTGTTCATTTAATATATTATTCTTTGTAATTCTTAATTTTTCTTTTATTTTCTCTCAAAGCAGCTAGGTGAGCAGCTAAGAAATTGAGCTCTTCTTTTAGCTGCAATAATTTGTCAACTAAAGTCTGTAATTAAGCGGCGTGAACACTAACTATTACTAACATAGTATTTGGCACAATTCAATAGATATAAATGACATATTGACATATATTTTAAGCGAAACATCAAATTTTTCGGATTGTCACATCGTTTCTAGAGAAAAAGAATGAGCGAGATTGAAAGCTCAGATAATACAAAAGTACCCAAGCGCCAATCATGGGATTCCAGCTGGGACATGGCAATGTCCATAATCTGTGTAACGATTGGAATGGGTAACTTCTGGAAGTTTCCGTTTATCTGTATAGCGAATGGCGGAGCGGCGTTCTTAATACCATACATTGTGGTAATTACAATATTAGTGCGGCCAATTTTCTATCTGGAAGTATCAATGGGCACGTTTACTGGTTGCTGTAATACCATGATGTTCGCAAAAATGGGGAAAATGTGGAAAGGTGCCATTTACAGTTATATTTTAATCATTTCAAAGTATAGTTGTTCATAGAATAAGTGTAACTCTCTGGCATTTGAACTGCCCAGCATTCACATTGTGCGTTCTTAAATTACATCAGAGGCCTCGATAAAGCTAGCAAAAATTTTTGTCATGTTGTCACTCTATCGCTACCGTAAATCATAATTTCATGGTCTTAGGTGATGACAGAGATCAAATCACTTCAAATCTTTAGGTAGCTGGTTGCCCTTTTGACAATAGTTTTCACTTTATTTAAGTTTTTCGAACTTGTTTTGAAAATGGTAACAACAGCACTCATTTTAAATGTAGTTGGAACTCACGGTCAGGTTTTGAAACAAATATATCACATTCTACATCATAATCTGCAACAAGTGGGGCATACTGTGCCATCTCAGAGTAGACCGAACTTCCTCGATCACATTGCTCGAGAGTTTTAGAACGTTGAGCGGTACATTTGCACTGACAGCTCCGTGACACATTAAGGGACGCAAACTTGACCTTGAATGCTTCGGACTTAATTTAAGAACCCACTATAATATGATGAATTTAAATGTTTCAGGAATTGGTATCACTCAATGCATAGTTTTTCTTATTTCTAATACGTCATATGCTTACATTATGAGCATATCCTTATTTTACTTGACTCATTCGTTTGCAAAAGTTTTGCCTTGGGATGTATGTGTCAAAGCTATGGGTCCCAGATGTATTCCGACTGGCAACAGTACAATGTACAATAGTCTTGAGTATCAAAGATACGCCAGTGCGTATTTATACCTAGAGTAAGTTATAATATGAGATTATGATATTTTTCTACACAATTTTTATTTTAGGAAGACACTAATGACGCATCATCAGCACGGCTATAAACCACCAGAATGGCGTATGTATATAGTAATGTTTCTTACGTGGGCAGTTGTTGCTGCAATGGTGTCCAATAATATCAAGAGTTTCACCAAGATGGCATACTTTATAGCTATCTTCCCCACAATGATCATGTTCATTTTATTTTTGCGATCCACTTTACGACAGGGTTCGTACAATGGTGCGAAATTCTTCTTCGCACCTGATTGGTGGAAAATAATTCACATTGAAGTATAACTAGTTTATTTTTAACTACTTCATATAACTTATTTTAATTATTATTGTTTAAGTCGTGGATAGCGGCAATAAATCACAGCATTTTTTCATTCAGTTTGGGAATCGGTGCGCTTAGTCTTTACGGATCTTATAGTAATGTGCACACTGATATTAGAGCGTAAGTTTAATTATTTTATTTATTCATAAATACCGATGTTTAAAACAAATCCATTGTTAATAAAATTATAATAGTTTGTTTAAAATATTTAACAACTTTAAGGCTGCCCCAAATCTAGCGCAACGGTAAAGCTTGTTTTGCGGGTTGTGCGGGGCTGCTATTCTATTAAATTTTCGCTTGCTCCAACCCACTGAAAAACTATTAGCAATCTTGCCAGGTTGCTAGTGGTATCCGGTTGCGTCGCTCGATTGCTCGGCACAGCAGACCCCCCACAAGTGACAAGACCGACGCTGATTGGCTAGCAGTAAGCTCAGGTAGAGCTTTGCTCACTAGTCCAAGCGGTAGCACACAGAGCCGTTTCACAGTTGATTAGTACAATTAGATAATGCATGAATTTTTCGATTTAATCAATTGTAGTAATCGACCTTTGTAAGCCTCTGTGAGTGCCACTGCTCTTGTTGAGAGTCTGCTGTGCCGAGCTGGCGCGCGTCGCAACAGGATTCTGCTAGCAACCTGGCAAGATTGCAAACAGTTTTTAGGTGGAAGCTGAGCAACTAATTCGCAAATAAGTCTTGGACCAACTGAATAGGTAATAGAATAGCTGCTCTACACAACCCGTCAAACAAGTTTTACTGTTGCGCTAGATTTGGGGCAGCCTTTATGAGAAGATCTTTTAAATGAGATTGCTTCTTTATA
>JARJDU010018471.1:0-11613 GCA_030264695.1 Lissagria laeviuscula | reverse complement strand
CTCTAAAAACGCTTACTCCGTGCCGTGCCCGAACGGCATCAGGAGTGAAATGAGCAAATAGTGTAAAAGGAGTTACTAAGGTACACATTTTAAGAATCACTGGTGCATGTGACCTAGAAGAATGACCTTAAACCTTGACACATGTAAAAAGATGGCGTCATTCCGTTGTTATTGTCATTTATGTTAAGTTAAATATTCGTTTTTCTATGAATATGCTTTAAAAATATACTGTATCTAAAAATGAAAACTTATAGAATGTATAAAAATGGTATCCCTCTACAATGAAATTCATTTTTGGAGCACACACGAAGATATCCTCATATCACCAAGTGACTTCACAAGTTCAAAGTATGCAATATGTTTGTTTATTTACATGTACTCTAAATATATTTACTACTATAGATAGATAATAATAAATCATTTTTAGATATGCTCATAGAAAAGATACGACAAGTATCTTAGAATGTAGGACAAATTATTTTGTAAGAAGAGGGTATAAGGTCATCTTGCCAAACAAACGACCTGAAAGATTAAAAGATAAACTGCAAGAGTTAGAAGAAATATTACAGATACATACAATTGTTGTATGCCATCAACAAGACAATGATTTGAAGATATTATTATCTAAGGGTTTAATTATCAATGTGAAACTGGCAACGAATGGAGACTTAAATGAGATCAATTTCAATAAAACTCTTATACCCAAAGTCCAATCTGATTATATCATAGATGGGATAATAAATCAGAATCATGTTGTAGCTTCTTGTAAGGACAGTAAAATAATAGGCTATAGTGATATATCAAAAGAGTGGTCTATTGACAGTGCATTTCGAAGAAACTTAGATGTTTTTGGTGAGTGGTTGGTATGCTGGGGCAGAGCAGAGAATGATCATCCACAGCCATGGAGTCCACTTGCCAAGGATCATCAACGTGCAAATATCCATTTATATTGGATTGGTTCAAGAGGTCCAGATCTTTTATCACATAAGAGGACTGAAGGGGAGCCTATTAAAGTTGTGGTCAGTAAGAAGACACATAGAAGCTTGATTCTTGTTGAGCAAAAAGTTACTCAGAAAGGTTCAGTTTCTGTAGAAGTTTCTTTACTTGAGTTAGTTGGGAGTACCTTGAAGAGAAGTATGGTCACACTTATGCCTCTTCAGACTCAAGTATGTTGTTCAAATTTGAGCCAAAATGAGACATTTTTGTTGATTGGTTGTATTGATGGATCACTGTCGTTGTTAGACCGCAATCGAGGGTCAACCCGATCGATCAAGAATTCATTCATTCCAACGTTTGTTGCATTCCATGAAAGTGAAACTATCGCAATGGTGATGAATGAACGCGGGTATTTGCAGTATTATGATATAGCTTTAAATTCACTCACAGTGCAAATGCACAATGATGAATCTGCTTTGGGAATATTGGATATTTCGAAGTACTTCGAACATCAACGAACTGTGGAGTCGATTTATTGGGGGCATAGTGATATTTTCATTGCTTTGGATCGAGGGCCATTGGTTCTGGTGAGACATGTCCGGGAATCATTAAAGTTTACATCTTTGGTACAGATGTATCTCAATGCACAGAAAGTTGAAAAGGCAATAGCTCTTCTATTATCATGGGAGTTTAATGAGCTTGCTTTCAATGCTTTGCAACGAATTGTTGCACAGATATTGCGAATTCCATTGAATGAAACAACAGCTAAGTTATTGCAAGATGCATTGGGGAGTTTTCACAGTCCGCCGGTACCTCTGAGTGCTGAAGTTAGACATACCTATGGCCTTCAAGTGAAATCATTAACAAGAAGATTTTTTCATCAATTAGTGAGAGCGAAAATGTTTGAAACAGCTTTCCTTCTTGCCGTGGATCTTGGCCATCATGATTTGTTTATGGATTTACATCATATTGCTGTGGAAATTGGGGAGACCGAAATGGCGGCTGCTGCTAGAGCTCAAGCTTCAAGCATACTTAGTCAATGTTCCAGCGAAGGTAACTTGTGTATAGAGTATTATGTGCTTAACAATCGCCTAAGTTGTCTAAGAGACATTCACAGTGGAATGAGGAGAAACAAGACTGCCCTTTTGTTGTTGCTCCTTTTTCCACTATCCGTGTCAATTCCAACCTAATTCAATACACATGCAAATAGACTTGCCCAGAACGCTGTCAAGGACGGCTTGTG
Source organism: Lissagria laeviuscula (assembly GCA_030264695.1). Classification (NCBI taxonomy): domain Eukaryota; kingdom Metazoa; phylum Arthropoda; class Insecta; order Coleoptera; family Staphylinidae; genus Lissagria; species Lissagria laeviuscula. The sequence continues at coordinate 9,434 of JARJDU010018471.1, read as the reverse complement.
TGCCCTCCTGTTTCTATTTTTCGGCTGATGTCTAGGACACGGACAAGGGGATAAGGGGAAACAACAAAAGATTAGAATTGTCCGTGCCCTAGACAACAGCCAAAAAAAATGGCGACTGGATGCCATACAAACTGTTCCGGACAAGTCTATTTGTATGTGCATAGCTGTGTGGTTGAAGGGCAAACAAGTCCAAAACAAAAACTCAATGAAGTCAACAAAGTGTGGGTTTCACTATGGTCTAGTGACGCCATTGACTGGAGTTTATTCTAGCCTTGTTTGCTTTCCATGGCTAGCAAGGATCTGACAGTTACTTGGAGAACTCTATTGATTAAGGTTGGAATTGACCGTCCCGATTTGAAATAAATGAAGTGTGCACACATTCCCCCTTAGTCAACCCCTACCCTCATTGATGTTAGGGTTGTCTTTTTATGCCAGAATCCTTCCCAAAAGGGTATTCAACAACTTAAAGGACATACATACACACATGCAATGATATATATATATATATAGATTAATTAATTGAATTTATTATTTAAGCTTCTAACTGTTCGCGGTCCTCCTGCTCGCAATGTTTGGATTCAACTAGTGAAGAAGAATCTCTACGTGAGGATATCCAAGAATCCTGCGATTACCTTAGCACCAACTTTAACAACCCCGTTCCGAAAACCTACAAACCTAGTTATGTTCCACCTATTCCCAATATTGACCTTCCCAAAATTAAACTACCAAGTAAGCCTACCATACCCACACCTCCATTGCCTGTTGCTAGTTTTAACAGTATAGGTATACCGATAGCAACCCCTCATCACCATCCATTACCTTTCCATCCGCATATTACACCCGTTCCACCACCAAAAGTACCCTTTTTGCCCCCTCGATTTACTACCAATAACTTAAACTCCCTCAACTCACCTATATTCAATATTCCTACGGAAAACCGATTCATACCTATAGGATCTAATATGAACCCAATGACAGCTTCTCCTACAATTATCACGCCTCCTTTACCTCAACCAAATCCAATTAATTTTCAGCCACTTACGACTACTAATCTTCCACAACCCCCATTATCAACAAATGTTAATGGCAATGTTACTACAATGCCTACATCCTGCAATCAGAAGAAGCCACAACCTAAGGTCAAATTTTCCGACACGGTTACTGCCTTTATTGTACCAGAGGTCAAACGACCTGTGAGACACCCACCGCCGGCACATGTTATGGACCCACAGAAGGAACTCGCTGATAGTTTGCCGCTCTGTCATCCAAATGAAGAATACTTAAAGGATTTCACTCCAATCCGAAGGGATTCCAATGACAGTCCACCACCGCAGCCGAAAATTACAGTCGTGCATTTTGGGGTCGTTTAATGACGTTTTAACTTAATTCTGGTGCCTTACTTTGATAATAACGCAGAGCTCTCTATTTTTATAGATATTTTATAAAGTTAACTTATAAATAAAGTATTTATCTATTTTTTAAATATATTAATCTAATTCACATACATTATTTCGTCTTTTTTACACCGCCCATTTCATCTAGTTCTTGCTTCAAGTTGAGTAAATCTTTGTCAGGTATGTATCTTTCTTCATCATGGTGACTCGCATGTTGTGAAACATTTACTGTGACACCAGCTGGAGTACAAGCTTCAATTGCTCGTATTAATAATGGTAACTGCAAAAGAATTTGTTACATTGTAACAGGAATGCATTATTTTTGATTGTTTAGGATTTTTAGAATTTTTTCATGTTTTCCATTACCTGTGTACTAAATACATCAGTTAATTTAATTGACCTTTGGTAAATCTTCAAATTATACAATGAACTAACAACTGCACTATTTGGTTTCAATGTATTTATCTGCATTTGCTGAGGAGGTAAAGCCCATCCATCTTCAACATCGATTTCCATATTTTTAGAAATACTATGAATTAGAGCTTGATAATTTTCCAAGATAGCAAAATCATATCCTCGTATTTGGACATGTATGCTATCATATAATGGAAGAATCGGTTTCAGTGCCTAAAACGATTATTACCAGTTTACATACCACAAATAATAAAAGATACTTATACTTACATCCAAATAATCAGGTTCATACACATCTGAAGAAAAAGCTCTTTTCATCATAGATGCATTTTTAACATTTGAAAGTGATAATAATCTTATAACATTCATTTTTCAAATTTAATTCGAAAAAGACGTCTAAAAACCTTAAATTGTACATCAACATAGGTTATGATATCAAATCCTGTTTGCGCATGCTTCGGATCTTTCAAAACTTTTAAAATTTGCAATTTCTATCAAAAATTAAAATGTAAAGAAGTAAATAAAATCAAACAATCATTGAATTAAACAAACGCAAAACGTTTGCTTAATTTGATAAATTATTGTTCTAACGTCATATTATTATATTCAATATATAAAGAAAATGGCACCAATTCCGAAATCAGTTTACATCGTGCTCGCCGATGAGTTTGATACACTAAAGAAGATTTCTCATCGTCCTCCTGTTGTCAGCAATGACTCTGGGGATAAACCTGCAACACATACTGTCCTTCATGAACAATTCCTGAAATTAATCTCTATATTAGACAAGCATTTGGAAGAAGTTTCACGAGAAGATGATGAAGAAGACTGGTTGAAACTACTAGCAATGAAAACCTGCTTGGTTTACGAGCAAGCTAAGATTCATATTAGCTTTGAGCGATTTCAGGAAGCTAAAACTGATTTAGAAAAAGCTTTGAAATTAATCAAAGGATTGGAGAAACACTCGTTCATTTGCTATTTGCATATGCGGATTGCAAATCACATGGGCTTTGTGTTAAGCAGACTTGGAGATCATCTATCTGCAATGGGTCAGCTCAAAGAAATCAGTCAGAAAGATGTGCCAGAAGATATTATTATATATAGGTAAAGAGAAACTTAATAATAAGAAATATCGTTCGTTAGAGTAATTTTTAGCACTGAGGAGTTGTTTGCTATTGAAAAAACATCCAAAAATGATCGGAAGATACAAATTCAGAACATTTTCACCAACAATCTGCAAATGCTTAGTTGGGTGTATAATAAGTTGGGCATGGAGAACGAATCGATGATGATTCAGTATACTATTTTGGTGAAGGAGCTCGATTTTGTAGATTGCGATGCTGTGGATTGGGCAAGGAGATGCATCCGTGTTGGATCCCTGTATCTCGTTCGAGAACAATTTGTTCCTGCCCGGTATATCATAATATTACAAATTATTTTAAAAAAAAACTATTTTTACTAAATAACTGGTTGCAGATACTATTTGTCAGCTGCTGCTTCAGCATTAGATAGAGCCGAAGCAGCTCTTGTTGAGCATGCTGATCTAGGTAAAGCTCAAGCTGAATTAGCACGTGGTTGGATCTATTATGGTTTGAAGCTGTTTGATGTCAGTCGTTCCAAGGATATTACCAAACTCTGTGAGCGCATCTTTGATGATAATGCCGTCTGCGATTCTGGCCAAGGTATATCAATTATTGACTCCTTTGGAATTTTATCGCTGGAACTGTTGATTTGTCAATAGGAAATGGAAAGAAAGAAGAGGAGCATTTGAATGATGAGCTAAAATTCCCCAACTCTATTGTTAATGTTGCTAATGTGCCATCGAAATTGATTCATACTGTTGGTGATGCAAGATGTCTGTTTCAACATACTCATATGTGGCTTAAGCGAGCTCGGGTTTATTACACTCTACGCGATTATCCCTTCATTTATATCAACTGCGTGTTGGATTTAAGCGAGATTTATCGCTTCCTTGCATTCTATGAACCTGATCTTGAGACTCAGTATTGCGTGCAGAAACGAAGATCGGACGCATTGGAGACACTAAGTAATATTTTGAAGGAAGTACGTCCTCAGTGCTATATTGCCGTTAGTGTGGAGTTGCTCCGAGAGCTTGCTGAAGTGCAAATTGAGATGATGGCAATTAATTTGAAAAAAATGTATAAGGTGCAAAGTAAGTTATTCTTAAGTCTCAATTGATGCTGTCAAGGCCGGTTTGTTTGCGCTTCACTCGCCATGGTAAACATGACAAATTGTCAACATGTTGCCAACAAATTGTTGCTCAGTGTGTACTAAGCATTATGTCACTGTCTGAAACAAGAAACAATAGGTTTGCTCCAACTACCCGAAAAAGAGTGATCGATTTACGGCGGGCAAGCGCAATAGAAATTATGCGTTCCAACAGGTTTCTGACTGTACAGTACACGATCCGATTTGACGTTCCAACAAAAATATATTAGTGATCGTGCAACGTACAAGCCAAGAAGCAGCAGCTCGTCGGATGCGTCGGCCCGGCAGGCGCAGTTTGAGCGCTTCAATTGTCTCAATAGCGTAACTCATTGATCATGTAACCTCAAGAACGCGGGCTATCATAAAACTGTTCCAACAACTCCAAACTGATAGTCAGGCGATCTTACAAAGTTAACGCCTGCGCACAAAGTCGATGCACAAGGTACTATTACCGTCTCGTGACGATACGAAAAACAAACAAACTTAAGAATGCCCTTTTGTTAATTCTTCTTATTCCACTATCCGTGTCGTAGGCAACAGCCAAAAGATTGCTACTGAAGGGCACAAAAAACAGGCCTTGACAGCGTTCTAACCAGGTCTATGAGCAAATGATGTATGCTTTATTTAACTAAACGACTAGAATAGCTGTTGTTGTTTTATGGTATTATTACAATGAAATTTTAAAGGTGGTACCGAGAATCGTGAGACTACTAAACGCAGAATGGAAGGATTATTAGATATACAATGCAAGCTTGACAAGGTGAGCCATGTGGTCACTCCCAGAAAAATGAATTGCGATTTTGAATCGATTCCGGAAAATATAATTAAAGTTCCCAACACTCATGCTGAAAAAGGACAAGTCAATTAACTCCAAATCCTTATATTCTAATTTAATTTCATAACTAATAATAAAATGATGTTTAAAGTTTGTTCAAAAAAAAACTATTTTTAATAAAGCATGCATGTTATAGACAAGCGTTAAGAATTTGCAATTACTTAAATGTTTTATGATTTTGTTTATTATTTAATGTAATTAAGTAAATGATTTATCTGTTGGCATGAATAATCAAGTTCACATGATAAAAACAAATGCTGCTATATTTGGAAACATGTCAAATTGACTTTTGTTGGCAATTGATAAATTTAGCAATAAGTTTACTTCACGCGGCATGTCTTTGTTATTCATTTGTGCAATATTATTGAGCATTAAAGTTCATGCATATAATTACCCATTGTCGACAGACACTCAAGACACATTGCAGGAAGCTGTCACTTCGTTAAAGACAATATGTTCGGTAAATCTATACAATTTTGGTATTGATTAATGTGAAGTATGTATTTTTTATGATGTACAGGTTTCCTGTTGGATGAATTGGTTTTTCCCAGAAAAGAAACCTCAAGTAGTTGAAATTACATTCATGGATTCTCTGGTAAAACTGATTACATTCGGTCTGTCTTCAAATGTTGATAATATATTTGTTGCAGTTTATATGGTTGGGAATAGCAGATATACCTGAAGCAAAAGAGGAAGATGGCATCTTTTCTGTGTTTGGAATTATATCTATTTTTTCCTTGGCCATTGGTATAGTAATTTATGTAAGTATTTTATTACTATTTGCTTATCATAATAATGCATATGTTTTATCATCATTAGTTTTCTTTGTTTGCTGAAAGTTTTTCTAAGTATTTAAAAGAAAAGGCATTTTGACTTAGTGCGTTCTTAAATTATGTCAGAAATATCGGTAGACCAAATCGAGTATCTTTTAAATTAATGAACGCTAACGAGGCGACAGAGATCATACAACTCTAAATTCTCAGGTTGCAACTTACGGTCAAGTTTTGAAAGAAATAAATCAAATTAGGCGCAGACTCTAGCGATTGATCGCTGAGCTCGCTCTACAATCTCGAAGAAGACAGAGCATCTTTGATCACATCGCTCGGGAGTTTCAAGAACGCAGAGCAGAGGTACCTCTGACTGTGGCACATTAAAGAAAGTAAAAGAGGTCCAGAGCCTCGGTGTTAATTTCAGAACGCACTATAAATATATACGTTTTTACAGCAAATTATATCATATTAGTAATCAAATACCAATCTACTTTTACTATATTACAAATATTTAACAAATAAGTTTATAATGAATGTTGATTTAGATGACTGTCACACGGAATCTACAAGCTAGACCAGTAGAGAAACCACAATTAATACCATTTTTAGCAGACGAAGAGGACTACGACAATAACACTGATAGTTATCTGGACGATGAAGTATTAACAATGCAGACATGCTCTGGATGCGCTTGTCAATTTTGTATGGATGAAACCGGCGATATGAAAGATAGTGGCATTGGAAGCAAACCATACTGAATTTAAGCGTTATTATAATTTACTCGTTTTTTTATATACCAATATTTACAATTCATTATAATTATTTTATATTTAAACTAGCGGCTTACCCAGCGTTGCCCGGGATGGTCGAGTAGGATATTATTACTAAAAATAGTAGTTTAGTAGGACACAGTTAGACATTTTTTATCTATTGACATTGGCTAAAAGACAAGTAGCTATTAGGCGCGGTCTCTTTTCTCCCACAAACACCTGCACAGGCAGCCACTTGGCTGCTCGCAGCCGCTAGCTCCATGTACACATATATGGCTGCCTTCAGTGCCCGCTCACTTGTTGCACAAAAATACATAATAATTGCATTCCACTACCATCTCGTTCGACTAGTCTGATCAATCTCACCTGTTCTTGTCTGCTGTAATTTTAGTAATTTTAAATACAATAGTAGTAAGTGCGGAAAGCGCCTACGGCCACCTACGATGTCAGTTCATGCGTAATACCTTTATATAAATATCAATACCCTTTATTTCTTAATAACATTAATAAGATGTGTATCAAAAGAAATCTCCATATTCTATTAGCATTTCCTTTGGATTCCCTGGGCTTTGAGAACAGATACAACAATCTTTTGTTCTTCTAAGAGGAAAGCGCGAATAATTTTCTCACGGACACACTTATGGCATAAAACTCCACCATAAGCACGCTTCACAGTTTTCTTCCGTCTGCACATGCGGGATCTTTCTTGGGCTCTTGCCGGAACCACTCCTCTTAATTTTTCCTTGCACTGGCCACATCTTGGAACCTTCCTAATTTTCTTGAGATAGTGGTAAACAAGTCTACAACCCGGAGTCCGCACAACTCGCCTCTTGTTTGATTTCGTATTATAGGACAATCGTCGTCTGAATACTAATCGTTGTACCATTTTTTTTCTCAAGAAGTAAATACGTCTTAAGTTACGGTTAATAATGGGCTCCAAAGTAATGAAGCATGGGTGAAGTTTGTCAGCTATTTACGTTACTATGTAATACAAGATGATACATATATAGTTATAGATAAGTAGGCCTGGAAACAAATTGTTTTTATCATGTCCAACTTGTTTTTAATAACGTTTTTAATATACCAGCACTTCATTATCATTTCGCTAGGTTATCAATAACAGATTGAAGTGAATTTAAAAATGTCTCTACATTACGCATTTAAATGTGAACATTCTCAAAATATAGTAAAAGCGCGCGTTTCAAATGCATCTGCGCATTTCAAAAATACCGTGGAAACAGCTAACGTCCTTCGTGGAATGTCTGTAAATCGGGCCAATGATTACCTTAGACGTGTGATAGAGCACAAAGAGTGCGTCCCGTTTAGGAAGTTTCATGGATCTATCGGAAGGTGTGCGCAAGCAAAGCAATTCCGAACTACAAAAGGACGTTGGCCAGAGAAGTCCTGCAAGGTGTTGCTTGATCTCATGAGGAATTCGCTCAGTAATGCGGAATTTAAAGGTCTTGATACGGAGACTTTGTTCGTGCGTTCAATTCAAGTGAATGCAGCTTCACCAAGGAATCGACGTACATATCGTGCTCATGGAATTATCAATCCTTATATGGCGAGAATCTGTCACATTGAACTTATATTGAGCTGCAAGGGTGATGATAATGACTCCAATAAGAAGAAGAAAGTTTTAAGAAAACGTTATTTCTTGTAAATTTGAACATTGTTTGTATAAATTGTTTATTTGAGCAATTAAAATTGCACGATAATAAATTCATTCACTTGTTGGGGCAAATGGGGACATCTGTCCCCCAGCGCAGCACCAAGGTGGCGCCAAATCGATGTAACTTTTTAACTTTTATAGCTTGACAAATCACAAGCATTATACCAAAATATCAAAATAATATAAGAGTATCAAATGATGGAGCATCCAGTGTCGGTGGGCGAAAAAACAAAAAGATCGACGATGTTGAAGTTGTTGAAGAAGGGCCAAGTGGGCGGAACCTATAGGGTTGTCTGCAGCTTGAAGTGTCATCAAAAAATGTTTCTTTCCCGACTTAAGTTAGTTCTCTGTTGTCATTTGTGTAACAAAGACATTATATATTCCTACCCAACTACCTACGTATTATTAATCTTAACAAACGACAACAAATGAACTCATAATCAGTTAAATCTACAACCCGGAGTCTGATAAGCTAAAAAATGGTCCACGAATGAATCATTGTAACTAAAATGAAGTAAGAGTCTCCACTCAGTGGCGGTGAGTAAAAAAAGGTCAGCAAACAATTTTATGTAAGAAATATTTTGTTTATACTTTGGGTCGCAGAAAACTTTCACTTGTCCCCGTGCGCTGACCACCCAAGATACGCCCGTGCGCTGCCCATGATCGCTGCCATGCAAACGATTCCCCAATCTTTCGTTATCGCCTTATTGCTTTACGCTCTTCCTTCGTAATCCAACGTACTGTGCGGCCAACGCGCGCGAATGTATTATAAAAATATTTTTATTGGTTTATGCCTATGACCAACTTTGATTCTTTGTCTAATTTATCGTACAAACCGTATTCAAATCAGTTCAGAAGGGAAAAAGGATGCTAGAGGTGGGGGATGGTACGGGAAGGGGTTAGATTATGATAAACGGTTATGAATTCGTAAATAAAGAAGCAGTGAATCAGGGGTGTAGTAACAAATGAAATAGTGTCAAGGCTGTTATTTACAGGTCCTTCTCAAAAAACAATACAAACTTATTACATGGTAAATAAAAATATTGACCTTTGCGAACTCTTCTAGACTCTCTACTTTCAGCCTCTTGCTGCCGTAATTCGAAATTGTATCGATTCGACCGAGGTCTCATAATGGACCAAATATATGTCTCAACACTTGAATTCGTTTGAATACGGCTAGCATCTCTTCTGCTTTCTTCGTGAGGGCCTAGGTCTCACAGCAGCATCGCTCCGGATTATCTTTATAATGAAACAAACCATTATAAAGAATGCATGTTTTGAATGAATTTTAACGTTTCTTTTTTTGAAAATATTACATTATTTTATATTCTAAATATTACTTTACATTAG
>JARJDU010018469.1:0-24084 GCA_030264695.1 Lissagria laeviuscula | reverse complement strand
TGTTTTTATGTAAACAAATAAGTATCATCAATAATAAACTAACATGTTTAATTGATTATACCACTGGAATTATTTCTAAAATTTTTATATATTGTCATAAATATACATCATAACTATTTCTGTTTAGATTGACACCTGATTAGCAATTTTATCATTTCAATTCTGAGAGTTATTAATTCTAAGCCCAAATTAATAAATTAATAATTCTATGCATCAGCAATCCAATACTGTTCATGGGGTAAAAATTACAAACTGTTTGTTAAAGTTATTAACCAACATCTAAAGATAAACAAAGAAAGGATTTGGATTAACAAAAAAATAAAGTTTGCTTAACGGACATAGAGCGACATCTCATAAATCTAAATGTTTTTTCCAAATTAAATTAACATGTATTGCATTAATTTTTGGCGTCAATATTTTAGAAGTAATTGAATTAATGCTAATAATTATTTCTAAATTAATAAAAATTATAAGTAGATAAAAGAAAATTATAAAACTATTGCAAAATCGTATGTTATATCGTGGTAATTAACAGCTTTTATATGACACCTAATTGATTAAAGTCGCAATATATGTATATACGTTAGAATTATAACAATATTACTAACTATAAACAATCGAAATTTCCACTGCAGCTAGATATAATTCCATTAATTGTATAAATAAATGTAATTTAGATAATTATCTAAATAGTTTTATAGTTATTAAATTGTTTTTTTAATAATGACTACAAATATTCAAGTAAACAAATAAATATCGTATATAAATGAAATCAAGCAAATATATTTATTTATACAATTGAAATCAAGTGCATAGAAATTTTATTAACTTTACAGCAAAATGATAAATGAATTGTGGCTTCATCTATCTATTAATATCTATAATGAAATTTGATAACCATTGGCTAAAGACTTCTGATGCGCCTTGTGTCAATATAATCATGAATACGTGATTATTGTCTATAATACCTAAATCATTGAACAAAATTAAAAAAATATCAGCGCTGTTACCGTCGCATTGTTATTCTACAGCATTGAGGTTTGTTTACGTTTTCGGCAATGCGCAATTTCATAAGAGCTACGTAAACCAGATGTATGGGAGAAAGAAGAGTGCAAGAGAGACTCTAGCTCTCTACCCGAAACCAAACTTTGCAATTCGCGCAGCGGAAGACAAATTTTGGCACTGATCGAAATCAGCTTTAGTCTACCCTTGTCGCTATATATAACACAATAAAGAATGCTATTTCAACCCTTTCTCAAGAGTCATGATGAACTTCCTGTAGGATGAATGAAGTTAAGAGCGATTGAATGTTATAAACAAGAATATTTATGAACAATACTATCTTCGACCATTACTGTTGGGTGCCTTCCTTCAGATTATGAGGGTCACCCTTGGCACTGTCTTGAAAGAAAATTTAATTATCTTACTAACGATGTATATTTGATTCCTGTGTGATGATTAATTAGTTTAGGATTTCTGGGAGTTTGCATTTTAAAAACTATGTATAGATGCAAATTCCTCTATTCGGTTTTTTTTTGTTGAAAATGTCACTAAACTCTTATGTTGAGTATTTAATTATCTAATTATGTTCGCCTGGGATAACCAGTTTAAGAGTTAGCGCAGCCTGTCATACACAAACGTGGAAATCATTTAAATAATGATAAGCAACAGTATGTTTAAGGGATATATAGATAAGATGCCAAAAAAATATAATGCACTATTTTATTAATATATAATATATATTTGTGTACATATTTTAAAAATAACCGTTTTGTTTGTATCAATAATGTACCAAATAATTTTCTGTTCACAATCAAATAATCAATGCATTTAATATTATAATACGCATTTTATTTTTTGATTTGAATGTCTATTAATATACTTAAATTGCATTAACATTATAAATACATCATCTTTCATTCACGACACTCAACCGCCAAACGAGCAATATACAAATAAATTACTGTAACACTCGCCTGGCATTATATACAATTCCACCCAATTGGTTGTTACAAACGCAAAATGAGGGTAAGAAAATGAAAGCAAGTGAAAATTCGCGTACTGAATGATGTGTAGATTCGTTAATTATTATCCACTTACCTACCCTGACAACCCTACATCGGTATTTACCTCTCTTAAATAACTAATATTATTTATGTTATTACAATATTTACAACAAATAAAAACGTTTAATCTAGATCCTATGCCTAAAGTTAAAGTACATTTTTGTTTATTTAGTTGTTCTGTCATGTTTTCTGATGATTAATTTATAATTTATATTATAATGCCTAATAATGCAAAACAAATAGTGATAAATAAATAAGTCTGGCAATGACTTAACTAGTAAATAAATAGTTAATAGTGTATGTAAAAATAATATTAGATTTGCAATTACTAATTTAATGCTGATTTAGGTAATTCTATTATTTGGCTCTATAACTTGATTGCTATTATTACATTTTAGGAGATTCTACAACATGGATAAAGTTGGTCCATTTATTAAACAATTTTCATATCATCTTGTTTGTGTACCACTAAATATCTTTTTCTGAACTGAAAATTATGATTTGTATCACACTCAAAGCAATCGCTTCAAAGGTGCTGTCAGTCACAAGTTTTATTAAATGATGATGATGATGATGCGATTAAAATCCACTGCAAATTAATATGTTATCTTATATATTTATCTAATTTATTAATTACTAATTAATTATAAATTTCAATTTAATTGAATGTTCAAAACTTGTCCATGTTATATTTAATTTCAATCACTATCTCCAACTAATAAAGTTTTGCGACGACTCAGCCGCTCACCTCTAGTTATAGACGTGTCACCAACTAGAATCAACAACAAAGAAATCGTTATATTTATTATATATATTTCAATGCTCGCATCATTATTGGAGGTAGAGAGAAAAGTTCAAAACATCTTTCAGTTGTTAACAAATTATGTATTGATTAACCTTTACTTCAATTAATTCAATTGCAGTCTCATTAGCAACTGATTGGCATTGCTTAAATTGCAAAGTGAGTATTTCCCATGAATTATTTTTATTTTTATTTTCGACTCCTATCCTAGATTTATGATTTGGATCTCCCCAGAGTCTATTGCAGATCCTGAGAGCGACGTGTCTCTTTTTTCCAATTTACCTACAGAGGTCACATCCAAACAGTTTAGTTACAATTCATTTCTCTATCTACTATATAAATATATAAAACGGCAAACATATAGAAAAATACTAACTTAAAACAAAAATAAAAACCTAAGTTCTCTACAATTACATCTTCCATCTTTTTATATTAAATTTAAGTAATCGTTTTGCTTAAGTAATTATTAACTTGTGCCAAAGCTTCTTCATTAACTATAAATCACATGTATTATATGTATATATATATATACTGTATGTATTTCTCTCTATGTCCGTTATTTTCGATAGTTTACTCACGATACTCACTTCTACTAGTCCCAGGCGTATTGTTTGCATTATTACTCCTCGATGATGATGCCGGACTATGGTCTTTACTAGATCCGGCGCCATTTGATTTTGGCATTTGTGGTATAATCGTAATTTCGTCGTTGATCTTAAGCGGTTTGAGCAAAGACTCGCTCTTGTTGCTAGAGCTCGAATTTGTGTTCTTCTTATCGATCGATCGTTTCGCTACGACCGAATGAGCCGAGTACACGTGATTCTCAAACTGTTTGTACATTCCGAAGGTAGCTGTACAGACTGTACACTTATATGATAAATGTGCAGGTTTCAAAGTCATATTATGATCTCTCGCAACATGATTTAATAACTTCCATTGATAGACCTAAAATGATCAAGATAAAATTAAGACTCTTGTCATAGTGAAGTTATTGTTTGAAATGTACCCTTCCACAAACGGGACATCTTCCACTATCTTTGCATTTGTTAGCAGCTTCCTGCATACTAGAAGTGACCAAACCATGAGAACCAAGCAAATGTCGCTCAAGGCCTTGGTCTGTAAAGAATCGGAATTGGCATTTCTGGCAGTTCAGCGGCGGTCTGTTGTAGATCATTTTCGGATGGATCTTCACCTTGTGGATCCACTGCATATGGTTACGCAGTTGTTCGAGGTCTTTAATGTAGCCATCACAGATTTCACAGATGACAAACGAGTTCTTTGAGTTAGAGTCGCCTGGTTTAGCGCCACCGCCTTGGACATTCAGGGCAGAACTCGTAGAGCCACGAGGTAGTGGTGTGATCGAAATGCTTGGTTGGTGGACCGTTTTGGTTTTGGGCGTCGTATTCTGCAATTTCAAGTTTTAAAATAAATGTTGAAATGGAGTTTAATAATGTGGGAATAATCACATGCTTAAATACAAAGCAATGAAAATCCCAACATGCCATTAGTACAAAAGTTTTAAATCAAAAATTGTATCTTTCTCTTTTCGATATTACTGGACTTATAAACTTATACAGAACACTATAACAAAAGCAGAACATAATGCATTAGTAATTAGCGATTTTTGAATTATTTAACCCAATGAGAAGAACGTTAAATAACCAGCAATAACAGTCGTACCTGAATGGTAATCGAATTTGAGGTGGAGGACATTGTAGGGAAAAGGCCAACTGGGCCACCTTGCCTACTGCCCAACTCTTGACCACCAACAACCTATTACACATTAAAATTCAGACTGTTTTTCTTCAAATTACAATTTATCAAGTGAATTCAATAGAGTTGTCAAGGTCGCTGTCAAGGCCGGTTTGTGTCGGCTAGATAACAGCCAAAAAAATAACAACTGGAAGACACACAAACTGACCTTGGCAGCATCCTGTGCAGCTCTATAGATTCACAGGAAAAGTGAAGTAAAGAAGAATATAGACTGAAACAAATGAAGACAAAGCGCAACCACATATTGAATACATACTTGATACAATTGATTTCCACTAATTTGGAAGTTTGTAGGCACAAGCACACTGCCGCCACCACCTGGAACAGTTGGCATGAGATCCTGCATCTTTTTAGGCTTATTAGGCTTACTAGGCATCCCAAGGCTTGGCGGTCGTCCTCTTCCTCGATTTGCAGCCGACTGATTCAATGCCGCTGCCTGGCTCTTTATAAACTGCGCCTGAGAGCTCTTGGCCATTGCCTGATACATCGCCGCCGTCATAGCTAAATTCGGCGTTTTCATTCGTGGCTGACGTGGTATTTTTGCTGGTGGTTCCCAATCTAGTGGCGGCTCCAGATTTCTATCAGGCTTGAACTTTTTCCCACAGGCAACTGTATGTCGCGACAGTTTGCCTTTCTGGTTATCTTCAAATGGGCAGTTTGGACATTGATGGAAGGCAGGGGCGCGTTCAAGACGACCTCGAACACAATGCTCGGCTTCCATATGAAAGAGAATGTCGTGTGGACTGCGAACTTCGTACTTGCAGAAGTTGCAACGATAGACAAAATTCTTCATGTGTGGTGTTTCTAAGTGGAAAGCCATAGCCAGCATGGAATCCGTCTTGTAGCTGCAGAACTCGCATTTTTTCAGAGTTGTCTTATAGGGCTCGTTGTTCTCTTTCGTATACTCGAGTGACTTCAGAAGGGACTGAATGGTTTTGTTGGTTTCTGGATTGGCACCACCTTCTCGATCCCTCTTGCGTTTCTGCTGTTTTAAGAGATCAGTTTGGACGTATTCTTGTACTAAATTATAGCCAATATCGGTGAAAAGTTTGCCTAAAAAAAACTCGAAATTAGTAAACAAACTCATTTATTAGAAACAAAGTAGTAAAAGTAGTAAAACAAAGTTTACCTATTGGACTTTCGAAATAAGTTTTTCTATTGTCATCATCCTTGATTTCTTCAACGCCTTCAGATTTAATTTCTTCAACATCATCATCCTTTTCACCATTCTTCTCTTCCTCCTTTTCCCTTTCCTTTTTAATTGCATCCCTAAGTTCATTCACATACTCTCTAAATTCTTTTACAGGAGGCTTTTCATAAACATAGGGTACAATGAAAGATGGAGCTTCTACCACAAACATGTCATCAGTTAACGAAGGCAGTATAGCAGTTTGTCCTGCTGTGGATGTAACAGGTGTGAGCGGTGGTAACGGCTTCGTAGTTGTAGTAATCGGGATTGGAGTGATGGTAGCCCGCATGTTTGGTGGATACAATCCCTGTGCGGGCAATGCCATAGGCAAAACATTAAAGGATTGCGAGGTAGTAGTAGCAGTCTTCTGATGACCGACAGGCACTGGCCCACGACCAGATAAAATGGAATTCGTGTCAATTATTACTAGTGTTGGTTCCTTTTTACCTGTATTAGGCGGTGACGACTTCGATGCAATTTCAACTAAGCGTTTAGTGTCGTTTACCACTATAGTCGACGGTTTTCGTGTCTTCTTTACTTCGGAATCAGCTAGAGGATCTTCCTCAAGTATTTCCTCAATATCTGACTCATCCGAGATCTGTTTACTAGTATCCGAGACTCTTTTAGCTTGCTGTGCTTGCTGCCGACTGCTACGACGAGGTGTAATTGTTTCTTGTGCATCTTGTACACTCTTTTTTGTAGGAATTGTATCTATCACAGTGCAATCATCAGAATCTTTGTCAGGTGATTTGGTTCCGTTCTCTTTTATAGTTTCAGCATTTACTTCTTTTACATCATCATCATCAACGTCCATTTCTTTGACATCATCACTATCTTCAACTTCCTTCACTTCATCGTTATCATCGACAATCATAACAACATCATTCTCGTTGTCTTCGTCCTCATTTGCATCGTTCAATTCTATCGTATCATCAACGGTTTTCTCTGGATTAGTTTCCAGAATTTCTTCATCATCACTTTCGATTGTATGAACTTCATCATCTTCATCATTATCCGAAGCAGCACCAGTTGATGCTACTAATTCATCAGGTGTTTCCACATCTTTGGAATCAGTGTTAACCTGAGTGATATTAGCATTATCTGAAGGATCATTGACAGTTTCATCATTGTCACTCAGGGTATTATCTACTTCCATTTGTTCTGGCTCATCCGTATTACAGTCATCCATCTTTTGAGTCACATCTTTAGTAGTAATTGTTGTCTTTTCTTCTTCTTTTTTCTTTTCGTTTAGTTTGTCATCAGCTATGCTTCCATTGCAAAGAACATCTTCTAAAACATCTATTAAATGTTATTAATAAAAATAAGCTTTTTAATGAGTTGCTTAGTTTAATTACCTCTAGATTCTTCTTTTGAAGGAATATCATCTACTTCGCCCATTTCAGCCACAGCTGCCATAGCAATTTGTCAATATCTAAAAAAACAATTAATACTAAATAAATATAATATGTACATGTAGATAATTTAAGGAAAAAATATTTTTTTTATTAGCATAAATCTACAATATTTGCCACATCCGGCCCTGGTACGTTCAGGCGGTGGCATAAAAACATGGAAGAGGTGAAGAGAAAGGTTAACAGTACCTAGATAGGTTAGAGATGTACATCTATGACCTGAGCAGGACAAGACTTTTATAATGCAAATCGATGGATAGCGCAAAGACAATATGTATATATATATATATATATATATATATATATAATTTTATCAGACTAAATATCGATTTAAATGATGTAAAAATAATTAGCAACAATCGCTAATCATTACAATGCGAAAGTTTACTGAATTTACCTAATGTATCATTAATCTGCTTGTCGAAGAGAATTCATTAATAGCTCATCGATGCGACATTAGTTGTAAAAACAATTGATGAACGAAAGGCCGAAACAGCTGCACATTTCATACAGGAGCTAGTCCGATGTGTACACACGCACTCTGCTAGCGAAGACAAGAATCGTAAATACCCGAAGAAATACGCGGCCTTTTCGATATTCAAACACACTTTACTTAAATCATCCGACACTTGTGTACACAGAAAAAATTACATAGCTTATAATTCGCATGACAATAACTTCAGATTTTAAGAAAATTCCTCTAGAAGAACCTTTTGGGAATCACCTCACCAACCTCCGCGCTGCACTAAACTGCCAATATGGCGTCTAACGGTGCGTCACGTGATCCGCAAACAGTGACGTCTCATACACACACGCACACACAGGTTGTTCAAAACTTACACAAACTCACAGCAGCAACGCCGACAGGACGATGTGTTTCTTTAATTTTTTCGTTACGTAAGCCAGCTTCTTGTTCTTCATAGTTTAGTTTTGTGGCCGGCGCTCTTCCGCCAATTATTCGGATACGCATTTCAAACAGTTGAAGTTCTCAAGATTTGGCGCGAATTTCGAGAAGGCGGCAAAATTGCACATCTCAGAGAGCCATTCGAAAATATGCATGGAAATGTGCTGCGCGTTTAGAATTTACCGTTGTTAGAGGTTTGTTAAGAAATAATAAAATAGAAAGTCCAGCCATGAAGGTAGGTGTGAGAGAGAGAGATTCAGACATAAAGAGAAGTTTTCCCCTTCCTTCAATTCCCGCGCAATGGCGACCGCGTTCACCCGATGTTATAAACAACTGTAAATACCGCCGGCATACCGCGCCCCGCCGACGACAGCGGACACCCCTCGGCGCTGGCAAAGTGGTTTCGTCCGTGCCTCATTTTGTTGAAACACTATACACCAACACTGCTGTAACGCGCCGCTCTGGGTCTAATAACTTTAAAGCTGCCACCGCCAGTAGCTTATATATCTAACTAACTAATATCATTCAAATTGGTATATTTGCAAAAATTTATTTTTATAATTACTCATTGAAGATGATAGCACGTGAGTAACACGTGCGATTGTTATGAATTTTTAGATAAGATCTACTACAATGTTAACTTACATGAGTTTAATCGTTTTCTTCTTCTTCGTCGTCGTCTTCGTTGAATGATAACAACGACAGCTTGGTTGGTGGCTTCTTGCTGACCTTTTGTTTCTTTTTTGGGGGCTTTTCTGGGTCGCTATCGTTATCAGAAGCTGTCTTGGGTTTCTCGCGAGCTTTAAAGACGATAGGAAGAGATAAATCAGCTGGTTTATCTTCGTTTTCTGCCAAAATTATAAAATTAACATAAGTAACGCTCGTTAATTAAAAAATAATAAAAAAATAGTTTGAAAGTTAAAAAACTGCGTTATTCTTATGTTCATAAATATAAATTAAATACTAGAGCATAATTATTACAATAAATATTAATCATAAAGGGCATATTCTTATAATATCAATGGGAGAAACCATTTTCGTGGAAACTGGGGGAAGGCCGCTCTCTCATATACTTTCCATGGCGATCTAGCTCGGTACCCGCGCACACAGTCTCAAGAATTTTCTACTAACAAAAGCTTGAAACCCACACATGTTCAACATCAGCAGCCAAATACATAAGCTGCAGTATAACAATGATTACAACTACATTTGCATCAACGTGTCTGTACATATACAGAGCAGTATAAAGAAGCGATCAAAAATGACCCACGTGACTGCGCTCTCAGCCGACCCACACGCCGCGCGCTAGGCGTCCTTATCTAGCCACCGAGCGTCCTGCTCTGTTGTGGCTCTGCGAAAATGACACTTCGATCGATCTTTCATAGTTTTCAAAATTAAGATAATTCAAGATTTTGCATTTGCGTAAAACAAATGTGCGTATTCTGTATCATAACTTTTAAAAGTTTTGTTTAAATTCGTGCCAAACGCGCACGCGTAATACGCACACAATTTCAGTATGTACATCAATTCCGTAATAATATTTGAATATGCAACTACGAAATAAATATTCATTTAAATTTAGAGAATTATCATTTGCAATTTGAAATCAAATGATCGAAATATTAAAATAAAAATAAATTTGCAACAATACAATTGACGTTGTGAAAGTTGGCAACACTGTACATTTTTTCTACAAACATTTTTTACTTACTGGGTCCTATAAATCATTAATTTCCTAAATTCTACCAATTATTTAGTATTCTGGTATCCTCTAAACATTATTACATACAAAAAATATTATCACCTTTTTCAATTGTTTTCTTGTAGGTACCAGCCTGTTCTGCAGTTAAATCTCCCGGTTTAAGAACGACAACCGTAGGCAACTCTTCGTCCCTGTCTTCAAAATCTTCCGGCCTCACGTCTGCCAATTCCCTACGCTGAAAAACAAAACACAACAATCCATTAATAAATAACAACAATAACATGAAAATTTATATAAAAAATAAGCATTAGACAATCGCATAAATGAAGTAGTATCATGATACGAGGCAGATCTAACCTACTTTAGTGTCGACAGTGGGGCCCTCCTTATAACCTGCCTGCTCCTTGAGTCTCCGCAAGAACGCTGGTTCGGGTGGCTTGTTAAAAGCTATATTCCTCTTGGACATTGCAACATTCACAAGATATCGTAATAACACCGGTGTTCACAACACTATTATTGCACATATACATAACATGAATTAGATATTTGGTGGAGGCGGCGTTCCGCGAGGAGAGGAGAGAAAATTCGTCGAAATTTTTCGTTTGTTCACTCTGGCTCCGGTAGCACTAGACGACTGTGTGTGCGACAGTGTGCGATTGTACAAATGGTTGCTGGCGGCGCGTTGTGCATTTGTGTGCGTGCATGGGTTGTCAGGCGCTTTTGTATATGTATATACATGTTTTTTCGATGATGCATGTGTGGTAGTAGCGTGCGGGGTGATGTGGCGGCGGAAATTTCGAATAAAACTTACAGCACGTAAGCATGGCATGAATTTTGCGATTATGGTGTCTCACTCTATCGGTTAGCATGGTTGTTATACGTCGCGGCGTAATAATGAGGCCGTCGTGTTTGATTAAACTAAATTTTAAATTGTGGATTGATTTGGGGTAAGTTTTGATGTTAAAGGTAAGGGTTATTAAACTATATAAGAAGATACTAGTTGTATATTTGAATTAATAATAAAAATTAATTAAAACATCGCGTATTATATGCTATTTTAATTGTTTATACAACAGATTAACAATAATTTGTAATTAATCTGTGGTATAACACATTAAATTATTGTTATTCGTTGTTATTGATTATAACATAAATGTGAGTCTTAATTCATTGATAGTTCTTTTGGTTTGGCTATTACAATATCGAAGAATATCATCATAGTTATAATGGGGCATTACTTCGAGCATCTTTAAATTTCTTCTTATTGTCTCTATCATCATAGCACAAGCTTTAGAAGATATATAAGTAGAATGGGTTTTTATCATTTAAGGCCCACCATGCTTAAATCACTAATAAAAATGTATGTGACTAGAAAAAAAGATAAATATAACAATTTCAAACATAATAAATAAACAACAATTACAATCGCGTTGCCTCTGAACTTGTCGAAACCACATTACGTGGATATGTTTGAGCCCTTCTAGCACTATAGTATCCAAAATTTGGATCGCTAGGGCTAACCACGCTTTGCCTAGGACTTTGGAAAAACCTTTTTTCCGAGCTTTCATGGTTTTCATGCCCCGGAGAAGTCGCATCAATGCATTCGCATGAACTTCCAGGTACACTGAGCAAACTCTCGGTCGATTTCATCTGTACATATCTCTTCTGTTGTCCCCCTTGTGTAGGTGTCATCGTTTTAGCATACAATATCTGCTGTCCTGTCGGTTGACAAATATGTTTATCCGTCGAATGTGCGCGCACATATTGCGCACCGGCTTTTGTTTTACCACCGTTCTTCTTCCCTGTCCCATGGGCATCTACATAACCATAGCCAAATCCATACCCACCAAAAGCTTTAGTTGCTAGATTATCCCATGATTTTGGCTTGACAGAATTATACTGTACATAAATAGGTTCCGGTGGTATATATTGTTGTTGCTGTTGCAAGGAATTTGGTGACTTCCCCGCTTTGGCTATCGACTTAGTAGAATTTACATTCATCTCGGATCCATCCCAATATAAAGTATCTGTCGAAAGGGATGTTGTATAACTCGTGGTTTCCCCTGTAGTAGTTGGTGCGACACCACTGAATTCGCTCGATGTACATGAATGAAGACTGCATTGGCTTACTAAACCAGCACCAATTTGAAAATATCTTCTTGGAGCGCTGGTTTGGGTTTGTGAGGAGGTAGAATGTGGCCTTGCGCGTGGTGGTGGATCAGTTTGAGTTTCTTCTGACTTGGAATCGCGTTTCTTGTGTCTAGAACGACGTCTAGCACTGGGGACACAATGCGGGTCACAGCAAGGACTTGCTAGGTCATATGCTTCAAGGCTTGTGTTATCACCAGAATTGTTGGGGTTTGGTTGCAAGCAGGGATTACATAAATGTCCTGTGTAACTGTGATCAGAGCTTTTCTTGGATTTCGTTGATGTGCCATTATGCGACTTAATATTTGGGGTTTTGGTCTCGCATGGCGTTTTAACTATGAAATGATGACGTGAAGAGGGTTCTCCATCGGAGTATTTAGGCTGTTCAAAGGTTAGAAGATATTCCCCACTGCTAGATGTAGTTGGTTGGAGCATATATCTATATCTAGGGTCTAGATATTGATAAGCTAATATAAGTGTGGGTTGGGTAGGTTGTTGGTGAACAATGGCTTTAGCTGCGACATCTTCAGTAGAGACAGTTGGACGACAATATGAGTATGTTGGAGTTTGACTAGTTGATGTCTCTGCGTCAGTTTTACTTTGTGCGTTTTTCTTTCTTGCAGGAAGACTATGAGTCTTCCATTTGCCTTCCAACAGTTGCCGTTCTCGAAGACACAGCTTTTCTAGTTCAGTCATTTTACTTTGGAGGATTCTTTGGAGTTGAATGTAGCGCATATGCAATTCGACCTAAAAAATTCACCAGAATGTTGACGGATTTTATTGGAATTTGATGTTATGTGTGAATATTATGTGTTATTGTGTTCATGTTACCTTTCTAACGCAATCCTCAAAGAGGACGACCATGCGCATTCTTGTATCACAGTTCTTAATAAAGTTTACAAGTGTTTTATGATCAGCCTTTTCCATGTCATTGCCGTTAATGGATAAGATGACATCGCCTTCACGCATTCCTGCTCGATAAGCAGGTCCATCGTAATCTACGTAGTCGACATACGTGATCATTTCGATTTCCTGCTCTTTTTTATAATGAATGCCATAACTTTGCAGCGTGAAACCAAACGATCCGTTCTTCTTTTCAACAATTATTGTGCGTCGTCTACGGTCTTCTTCCGGCTTTGTCACCGTTACCCTATCCGATTGAACACGTTCCAAAATTTGTGACTGTAATAACAAATGAATAGGTATTAATCAAGTCATATACAATAATTAATGTTTAAAAGGTAATGTACATATGACTGGTTTTGCATGAGTCATAGTTCTATGTCGCTAGCTCACATACCAAATGTAATGAATTACAAAACTAAATCAAACAATTGGCAGACAATCCACAGCTAATATTCTAATGAATACATCAAACAATGTTACAGATAAGTAGGATATTAACAAACCGGTGATGAAGTTGTATTCTCATCGTCACTCTGATCGATATGCAATTGCGTCTGGCTTTGCTGGAGTTGTCTTCGCATCTTTTACAAAGTTTTATTTGTTTTGCGAAATTACGACGTGCAATTGTTTATGTTTATATAATTTGTTTAGGAGTGCAATGTTAAACGCACTCTCAAGGTTTGAGTTATAAACTCCATTTGATTAACAACAGCTGTTGAGTACTGATACGGCGTCGACCCGCACGGCGTCGCGACGGCGAATGCGGAGTTTCGTCTTTAACGTTCGACGCTTGACTAGCAGCCGTATCGACCACAAGGAATGGCGCTCGTTTTTGCCACCTGCCGCTTTCCACCCACATTAATGTACACGTGATTACGATACGGACATAGAAACAGCATTGTTATGTATAAGTAATTATGTAAATACAATTCTTAATTATGTTTACCTTCAAAATTACTAATGGCAACTTTCAATAATAAATTGGAATTTGTATTGTGTATAATGTGTTGCATATGTCACAAGTTATTTTTTAATTTTTAATAGAAAATACAAATATTTTGATTTAATATTAGATTTACATAATTTCTATATGAATATAAACATAAAAACAGCATTTTTATGAATAGATTATGTAGTAGTCAGTTTTTAATTAAGTTCGCCAAAAGAACAAATAACTATTTGAATTGTGTATAGTTGGTTGCATGCATTATAGATTTATATAGCAATTTTGAAAATTAATATAAACAATAAAAATTGTTATATATATATTTATTACGTTAAATCATTTATTTTGAATTATTTCATTACATTCTTATAAATAATATGTATTAAACACATATATCTTTCTTTTTTGCAATAAACAATATAATACAGATATAAATTAAATATATGTAGATTCTTTGTTTCAATAATCCCAATAAAATATTCACAAACTATGAGAAATGTTATAGATTATTTTGCATTATAATTTATAATAACTCCTTTGAAAACATAAACTCTTTGGTAAAAATCTATGTTACATTTTACAACCATTTATGTAAATTATAGCTTATTTTGCATTAATTACAACCACAATATGCTTGCATTCTCTCACAAAATACTTTTTCTTCATTTCACAACTCCATTAAAATCAATTAAATGAATAACTTTTACATAATTAAAAGATAACTTTAAGCTTATCATATGTACACAAATAGTAGTATGAATAATGTACTTATAAGTACAATAAATTTCATCTTTCAAATAAAACAACCAATCACAAATGTGTCCTCTGGTACCATAAGAATAGCTTCTCTTAATAATTTTGTTTTCTTAATTTACACATACATTATTTATATTTCAGTAAGTAGTAAACATGTTAATTGTATGTATTATTAATTAATACAGTACTTTCATAATAAAATGTGAGATAATATATATGAAAATATACATACGCTCCCATTCATATAAAAATTAAAAGAATTTTGAAAATGTTTAGCATCACATCTATCCCACCATTAAAATCTCTTTGAACATTATAAATCAATAAAAATTTAAATCCGTGAATACAACGTATGTAATCATAGATGCAAGATAATCCAAGAATGTGTCTCGAAACAAATAATAATAATAATCAACAGGTATGGGTTTGTTTCATTACAATTACGTAAAATAATCAACTTTTCAAAGCGCAAGCAAGCCCTCTTTATCTTCTTTCTTTGTAGTTCTGGATTTGGAAGATGAGTTTTGATTCTCTTGAGGCAATGCTTCAGCAGCAGCAGCCCGTTCAGCTAAAAACCTCTCGAATTCGCTACTCGTCACGGATTCTTCAGTTGTAGTCTAAAAATACAACGATTAATAAGTAATTAGAGAAATTGAAAACGGTTACTTAGTAGAACTGTGTACTATACTACAAATATAAATAAATAAATGAGAACTAATAGAACAAGAAGAACATAAAAGAAAAGAAACGAACTTACATCACCCAACCAAGCTGCCATTTCGTCATATTCGAGATCAGCAGGATTCTGTGCAAGACAATTGCAATAAATACAAACGTAACAACAAACAACGTGCTAATAACTAAACAATGTCATGCCCAAATTTATAAAGTACACTGAAGGGAGAGATCTTACCCGGTTTTGTACTGCTGTTAACAAACTTTCTGCAGCTTGATCCGGTTCCAAATTATCTTTGTAGTTGCTCCCACTGAAACAAGTACATTTTATTAAACCTAATAATGATAATATATGGATGGGAATTGCATTAATTAGATTAAAAAATTATTGAGATATATAAGTACCTAATACAGGAATGACCAACCCAATTAATCTTGCGAGGCACCTAGCAATGCACCATAAGATTTATATCCGTATACGTATTAGAATAGGTACTGGGATATATCAATCCCTCCCCACAAATAAAGCTTTTTTTTTTAATAAACGTAAATGCAATTGAAAACAAAAATTAGTACCCAACGAATTTTGATAGACCCCCCCCCCCAAGGCATTTATCACAGCTCACATTGCATTAACCGGCCAATTGGCACGGATTGTTCGTGCCGGGGCTAATACGACCGGAGACATGGGCCCTTTTTATGAAAAATGCGGAAGAATTAAAGAGATTTGAACAAAAAATACATGGCCCGCAGCAGCGTAGCTAGGGTTTTCAGCTCCTGGAGACGACTCAAGGTTTTGAGCTCCCCCTCAATTGAACATTCGAACAGGCACTCAGTCCATAAAAAGTCATTACTTCTACTAGGTGCTACACGCCCCGAAAATGTGATCTCTAAAAATTTCGATTCATCGATTTGTCGCTCCCCGTGTGTTGCGCTCGGAGACATATGAGGCTATGAGAGCAAAAGTGGCCTAATCCACTGGGTATGCTAGTGGGTTAGGCCGCTATTGCTCTCATAGCCTCATATGCTCCCCTTGCCTCTCTAGCTACGATACTGATGGCCCAGATAAAGGAACATTGCGGCACATACAGGATCGAGGGGAACCATGAACTCGAATTACTCTGATGTAACAACATAGTATATAAAAGCAGAGATCAAGATGGATGGGTCACATACAAAGAATGCAAACTCACCATCAAAAGGACAGGGGAAGACAATGTAAAAGATAAAGTGAACGACTGGAATATAAGAACTAGTGAAGTAAGGTATTGGAGGAGTGTAGTCTAGGGGAATGGTTGGAAATTGAAACGAAGATGAAAACCCACAAAGGGTTGCAGGGCCAGAGAAAGAAGCAGTAATTAGGTTATTATTAATAGTAAGTAAAAGTGGAGAAAAAGAATGTGGCACGACAACTTCCAACGCATGGACAACAACCGACTAGCACAAATCTGCATGAATGAGCGACCAGCAGGAAAAAGGCCACCTGGAGGACCTCCAAAAAATGTGTTCAAAGATTGCAACATCCAGCGAGGACACGTAATTAGACAGACAAGTCGTTAGAAATTAAAACAATTATCTTACGTGGATTTGTTAGTTTCATAGGAAGCTTTCCGTGACTGTACGAACATATCAAACTCATCGCCACCCCCAGGAGGGCCATTTGTAGCTTTCACTGTGCCAACGTTTGCTAATTGTGTTGAAGCACTTACACCAGAAACACCTTAAAAGTAGAAACATATTATGAAGTTGATTCGTTGGTTCAGGCAACTTTGCATTGCTTTCATACCCATTTTGCTCAACTTATCAGTTAAATCATCTGTAGAGCCCAAATCTATTAGACTATCTGTAGTATCAGCTGGTTTAGGTACAGCTTTAGCTAATACTGCTGAAGCTGATTGCCCACCTTCACGATTATTCTCCCATCGGCTATATCTAAGGAATAAGTTATTCATGTCGTCGTTAACTCGTAATAGTTCCGCAGTCAATTCATCATTGGAAAGTTTACTAATTAATTCCACAAGACGTTGTTGCATTTTATGGCACGTCGCATTTAGTTCCTATATACATCATAAGTAAATTTTAATTTATATATATATATATATATATATATAACTAAAACTAAATTATTGATTACTATTATACCTGAAGCAATTCAAGTTCTGATTCATGTTCATGTCCAGGCTTCATCTCATTCAACAATTCCCCAAATACCACCATATTTGATTGCACTACATCTAATTCGGATTGCAACTTTGCTCTTTGTTCCTGACCCAAAATCCCAGGCGGTGTTGGTAAATGTGGTGCTGGTGAATTTGGATATGACCTTTCCATTGGTGGAGCATCAGCTTCCACACTCTTAAAATTAATTTGCAATGAATCAAATAATAATATAGTAATTCCAGATGCTGTTCTTACTTTTTGTGGAGTATGAATTGGTGCCATGGAATCTAAATCTGTAGCAGGAAACTCAATTCCTTTAGCTCTTAAATCTTGATATACTGAACAAACACCTGATAATTCTGGCAAAGTCTTGAATGCATCAGCCCAAGACTGAATAAGACTGAGCACTTTTTCCTGCACAGCTGTGGGTGGATCATTCTTCGGACCAATTAGTTTAACCTAGAAAAGATTCACAGTTCATGGTGTTAAACAGAACATGACTATAGACTCAATTATTGTACATACATCTACATAAGAATAAAACAACATACCAGTTCTTGTATAAAATCTCTATTGCAAGCTAGCACATGAAACTTTCTCCCACAATTCTTCACACAGGTTTCTAGTACAGTCAATGTGTACATAACAATCGTATAATTCTTTCCGGCATTTGTAGTGAGGCGCTTCCGGATTGCTTTGATAGCATCACGAGGGCCGTCTTCCGTGTCGTTTACTAAATCGCATATTTCCATGTTTAATGCCCAATCTTCAGAGGCAAGAGCTCCATCGGTCGCTCGTTCTAGAGCAAAAACATTTTTAAAGTGTTAATTCGTGTGCATGCATTGCTACACCAACGCGATAGCTAAGCAGAATGTTTTTGTTTTTTGCGCATTAAACAAATTTATTGCAATTACCTATTCGACTCCCCACAACGCTACCAAAGGGATTAGTGCCGAGGGCTCCTTGAAAGAACGAAGTCATCTTGACTTATTCCGAAGAACGTAATGATCACAATAGTATTGTTTCTTGCTTAGTCAATCAGTAAAATATTCGTGACACACTGTTTCACAATGTTGAGAACAGAAGCTTAGGTGACAAATGATATTTAAACGTCAACGACGTCCAGGACGTTTTCCAGGATTCCTGCAGCTAATTCTAAATGCATTTTCTAGATAGCTACTCACAGAAATTAGTTTTAGTTTTCTCACGCGCCACTAGAGCGCGCTGCAAACGTCAAAATTTTTAATTTTTAAATATTGTACAAAGTTTTAAATTTTTTAAGGCAATATTAATGCGTACTATATTAAGTATTTCTAAGAATTCAATTAATACTTGAAATAAAAATTAAACCAATGGAATTAACAATTATCCGAAATATTGTCTTAAATATATCAAAACGATTACTTGTAACTATTACAAATCATAATTATATAATTGCAGCGTGTCAAGACGAAGGAGCGCCGCAAGCATAATACAGAGAAAGTAATAAATTGTATTAGTGCGTGGCAGACGTGGTGGATACTACATTACATTATTTAATTAAAGTATAAAGGTCATAACTATAAGAATGGACGAGTGGATGATCACCGATTGTACTTGTGATTAACTTGATATTGTGTTTCAATTGGGCGTTAATTGAATAAAACCTGTTGACCATTGTGTGTAACTTTACAAATCATAAGTATAATAAACTATATCAATATTATCATAATCACCATTTATTTTCTTTATATAACTTGTTTCGCATTTTGTAATGTTAATAGTAATGTGCATCTTAATAAATCAATTTATACAATTCGTCTCATTTGTTTTCTCATATGACACTTTTTTTGCGACTTTTGTGAAGCTGTGCTACTCTTAAACTAACTCAGATAAGGTATGAGCATTAGTAGGAATATAATTGACAATGAATAGTCGTGAAGTGAGTGGACCTGGACCCTCCTCATCGCGCTTGCATGATTTTTATTTATGTATTACATCCAGTTACTCTGATGTGGTTAGTTGCTACATGACAATTGCGGGATCAAGTACAAAATAAGTACATACTAAGAGTTATTGTCACTTTCTTTATAAATATAGCGAGTGTTAACGATACTTTATTATTGTTGTGTGAAATTCAAGATATTTTAAATCTAAAAATGGCCACGCTTCAACCGGTTATAATGACTGCGTTAATTTGTTTAAACATTGTTGTTGTGTATTGCGAGGAATTACAGTTTAAAAGTGTGCCAACGACAGTTAAAGCCTTAGAAAACAATTCAGTGTTGTTACCTTGTTATTTGGAAACTACTAGCAATGGTAAACTTTTTATAATAGACATTTCTATTGGGTTTCCCGGCGTTAGCTTTTTTTCTTTAACTCGTATTTGTTTTTTAAGCTTTTTCCCTTATTTAACCCCTAAGATTTTTACTTACCCGGCGGGTATTTACCCCCATACTATCCCCTACCAACCATTTACTTCTTGATTTTCCCCTTATTTAACTCTATTTTGTAACATTTTTCATTCCTTTCATAGTAAACCCTCACCGCCTTTCATTTTAGGGGTGCGTAACCCCGTCTAGCTAGCGGCGATTAGAAAGTGTGCAGAACGCCTAAACCAATCGGAAGTAAAAGCAAGAAGGCGGCCGTTGGGGGTGATTCGTGACCCGTCGACCGAGTCAAGATTGGTCATACAGGTCAGAAAAACACTTGACAGTCTGGCCAAGAAAAATCGGGTTGTCATCATGTGGTTGCCAGGATACATGGACAACGAAGGCAACACCAGGGCAGACTTACGTGCGAAAGCAGGGGCTAACCTAATGAAAGTTGGGGTGCCTTTTAAGGAAGGTGTAGAGATAATTAAACAATGGGCCAAGAAGTAACAGTTGAGACACTGAGAGGAATCTCCCAAAGGCAGATGGACCAAAGAACACATATACAGGGGCGGACTAAGTCCTATGCAGCCTAGGCACGTGCCTTATGCATTATGCACAAACTCGGAAGAAATACTACCGACACTATCTGAAAAGGAGGAAGAAGTCGATGCTTTTTTTCCCTTTTTTTAGAACATCCATTTTATATATGCCAATAATCATTGTATATACATATAACACAATTATACTACAACCCTTTTATTTACTTTCCAATTAATCATTCTTGAAAGCTTAGGATATATACTGGTACTTCATATTATATTGATTCATATACATCAGTGATGATGAAGAATGAAGTTAATATCTATTTCATTCATGAAAAACCAACATTAAGTTAATTGCTCCAACATTTATAAAGCCTGAATGAATAAATCATGTTCAAGTTACACTTAATCCATGTATTAATAGCAATATTCGGCGCCTGCCTCTCATAAATCTTTTATAGTTTCTAGTGGTATTTTCAGATGGTCCTGAATCAATCAGAATACGTTGGTATCGAAACGGCGCTGAATTTGCAGATAGTGGTATGCCACTACAATTACCCCCTGAACGTTTCAAACTTTGGGAAAACGGATCATTAGAAGTTATCAACGTTCAACCAGAAGACACAGGAGACTACATGTGTGAAATTATTAGGCCCCAACCATGGTTACCAGTGCAACAAGTCCATGCCATCGAAGTATTACGTATGAATACGAATATATTTCTATTCAAAAATATTTTATATATACAATTTGCTTAATTATATAGACCCACCTTCAATACAGCGAATCCCAGAAGGCGGCTTTCTAGAAGTTAAATTAGGCGAAGAAGTAGAAATGACCTGCAAAGCGTTTGGAGTTCCTCAGCCTGTTGTAACTTGGTCCTCAAAAGGAGAAGTTATGCAGTTGCGAGATAGTAGAGAAACATTGAAGTTCACTGCCTCGGATCGGAATCTTGCTGGGACTTATGAATGCATTGCAGCTAATGGTGTTGGGGAATCAGCTAAAGCAGACATCGAATTAAATGTTATTTGTAAGATTTTAAAACATTATGATAAACACGTGAGTATAGAAAAGATGTGTTTTAGATCCTCCTGAACTAATGTCATCAAGATCTTGGATTCATACAGCGCCAGATTTACGTGTGCAGCTGGAATGTAAAGTTTCTGCAGATCCACAAGCCATGGTCACATGGTTAAAAGGAGAAATCCCTGTAGTACTAGATCAGAGGGTGTTACCTCTTGCCGATGGGGATAAACATACGCTGTTAATCAGAAAAGTCCTACGCAGCGATTTTGGGATTTACACATGCAGAGCAACTAATGATTTGGGTCAAGGGGAAGTGCAAATACAACTTTCCGGTGTGTATTATACCATGCAATCCAATTATTAATCAACTAATATGAACATTATCATTTATATTAACAGGAGTTCCTAATCCTGGAGTGTTCAAACGTACTGATGAGAAGAACATTGAACCGGTGAATTCCTACACTTTAATTTGGGAAGTAGACAGTTACACACCCATCATAGAATATAACTTATGGTTTAGGCCATATAAAGCTAAACCGATTCATAAACCAGACTGGACGAAACTGACCATTCCGACTGAGCACAATAGCAATTCGGGACATATGCATTCCAAGATGTATACCATCAAAGGTTTGAAGGAGAAGACGATTTATGAAGCGCTTTTAGTATCGCGAAATCGGTACGGATGGTCGAAGCCTAGTCCAATTCTAAGATTTGCTACAATTGGAGCAGGTATTGCTAGCTATTTGCTAAAAAAAAAAGAGAAATTTAGTTATTTCTTTTACTATGTGTTTACAGAGTGGAAAGAAGAAATTATAACGCCTCTACAAACTGAAACAGAGAATATTCCAATGATTACAACAAATACTACATCAAATGCTTGCATTCATGATTATAAAGGAATAATAATGCTTGTGGCCATGTTATTATACATATTACTTTAAATATATATTCATAATTATGCCTTTTCTTTAATTTTTCTATCATTGTGCAGAATTTAAAAATCTTATGTCACTTGTACAGGTAAAATATCAGGAATGTTATGATCCCTTCCACTTAATACCAAATTTGGAGTTGAATTCAGTGGTACGTGTTTGACTGGAACTTTTTTCAACCATTGACAACAGATTAAATTAATAATTACTTGCATTGTGCCATTGATAATACCTAAAAACATCATATAGATATATAAAGTTAGTAAATAGTAAGTATATTTAAACATACCAGAGCAAACGTAAATACCACCTATTACCGAACATAATTTCGCTACAAACATTCCAAAATGATCGCGTTCCTGACTAATTGTAACACGCAATGCTGCAACGTCGTACTTAAAGAATATTCCAGGCATTCCATGACTTCCACGTGCATGATCCAAAGGTCGATTAAGTTCCTTTACACTATACTGATAGGTTTCAACATTTCGCAAGAATGTTTTTACACTTGTTGGTACAACTTCAATAAAATATTGATAAATCATTTGATCTGTAATGCAATACATACACATATAAATAAAACTAATAAATTGCACCAAGAAAAAAAAATCCGCTTTACCTCCGAGGCCTAATTTGCTATCATTATTACATATATACAATCAATCTATATAATCTCTAGGAAATGCACTATAAGCAACATCTCATAAAGCTAATTTCGAAATTTATCTGAGATGAACAACCTAGAGCTGTCCAAGACCGGTTTATGTGCCTTCCAGTGACCAATTATTTAATTTTGTCCAAGATACGGACAGTGAAATGAGAAGAAACACAAACGAACATTCTTGTTTCAGTCAACAGTCAAACAAAAAAAAAGACCACTGGAGGATGCACAAACCTGCTTTGGCAGCGTCTTGAGCAACTCTGTTTACGTTATATTATGCTTAAAATATCCACATTAAAGTGCAAAGAATTCGAATTAAAATTCGCGTAGAGCAATGTTGAAAATATATAATTTAAAGTGAGGTATGCTTCAAACATCGCGGAACAGGCCCTGGATTTTAACCCTCAGGAGCAAACGTTCTTGTTGCAGGCCAAAAACCACGTGGCGTAGAACCGAGTTGCAAGAGGCAGCAGAGGCTGGTAAAACATGGTCTGAAATTAATGCGTTGGCGCAAAATATGGTTCGATGGCGCTCCTTCGTTACGACTCTATGTCCCACTATTAAATAGACTAAATTGCAAAAAATATGATTTTCAATGTTATCTTACTATTGGCTGTTATATACTCATCCCCTTCTAATGGATGAACAATTCCAGGACTAGGATCTCCAAAAGATAATCGATCAATACGATGAGTGAAATTATAATCACTTTCGGACATGAACGGACTCAAATGAATATGTCCTCGCGGTAAATTTAGACTTTTACCAGCTGTTATATGAAAATTGCCTGCCACTTTGTTCAATATTAAAGAACCATGAATCCTGCATGCATCATGTGGACGATTAGGGACAAAGCTTCTTGCTGGCATATCATTTGAAATCTGGCTAAAACTTCGTTTCCATAGAAGATCCTAAATTAGAAATAAACATATAGAAATTCTGATCGATACTTTATGAATGCACCTAATATACTTTTATTGCATGATATTCCTCTCTTAAATATGAGTTAAAATGCTGCTTATTCTCAAAATGTATCCTTTGATTTGGAGATAGTTCATACCAAGTATCTTCTTCTTCTAGTTGTCCAAACATAAAAGCATTCTGATTAGTAGAATCTAATATAT
>JARJDU010018438.1:0-10257 GCA_030264695.1 Lissagria laeviuscula | reverse complement strand
TTATACTATAATATAACAATAATGTTATTCTCACTATATTAATATTGAATTTTTCTACTTAGCTAATTTGATTATATAACATACTAACTTATTCATCTGATATTTAATAATATAGATCAATTTTATTTATAATTTATAACTAAAAAATCAATAAATATATGACTAGCCTAAATAATTGGACACATATTGTATATTTTAATGTAAGTGAAAGAATTTGATGTCCGCGGGGCCCACTGAGCTCTGCTGGCTCTCAAACCTTGCTGAGGTGTGAATCCCAGAAGTACGTCTCTGCCTATTTGTACTTATTTCAATTCATAATTTTACAACTCTACTATATTACATTTCCGCACGTTAAATGCACCTTTTGTGTCCACAAAACACAAACGATCCTTATGACCTTTATTCCTACAATCTTAATCAGAACCGTCTTTAGTCGTGAGCACTGTGAGGCAAGAGTCATCACTTTAGAAAGCATAATAAAAGCCGGTATCACATAGAATTACATATTTATGTACTGAGGGAACATTGGAGTACATTCTTAATCAATAAGTATTTTCAATTTTATGAGGAAGGAAAGAGAGGAACTGTCAGCACACTTAACTCTTGTCCAGAGCCCACTGTTTTGCTAAGACAACTCTGAACCTAATTATAATAAAGATTTTCTACTTAACTGATTACGAGCTAAAATTCTCCGAATTTATCATCCATTCGTTTACATTAGATCAGCGTTGTCCAATACGCGGCCCAAACGCAGAACTAGATTAGTGCATTAGTTTCTCAACTAGCATGCCAAGCATCACATGATTTTTTTTTTTTTTAATTGGTCTAACATTACAATTTAATAATATAATATATTTAAGAAATGAATATTTTGGGTTTCTAATTAATCTGGAGGGGAAGAGGGTGCGGAGAGAATTATTCTGGGTGTGCAGCCCAAAAATCCCTCACTTCTACCAATGTGCCTCAGAGTAACAAACGTCTTAGACAACCTTGCCATAGATATTCTATGGTCCGTCCAATCATGTAATTTGTCTCCACCACCCACCCTTATTCTTACCATCTCTTATTACTTCTTCTACTATAAATATCTTCTTACTTCTCTTACTGAATTCTCTTGTTTTTCATTCTAAGGTAGTAACTTTCTACTTCTGAAACTTATACTAAAGCTGATAAAGTTATACTCATCTTGCATGGTCACTCTTATCCGATGTAACGACTATTATAGATTGCCTTTAAGTTGATCATATTTAAAACTATGATATGTGTGTGCTTTACTTGTGTAAACCCAGAGTGTATAGACCCACTCCTAAAGCTTCGAATTTGTTGCAACGGGCAACATACTTTTATTAATTTTCATAAGGAGAATAATTTCAATTAAGTTTCATTTGGCTGTTGTTTAATTCAGCACATTTCGCTTATGCTACATTATATGATATTAATTATCTAATATTATTACGTTTTCTTATTAAAGAAAAAATAAGTTATTTAAATTAAATACTTACTTTATATGCATTAGTAATTAGAGTTGGTATTGAAAACTACTTGAAACGGGGAAATCAACTGTAAAATAGAATGTGCCGCTATACATTCGTTCATAAAAGTTATACACAAATATTTAATAAACAAATGCCTATCTCAGAATGCTTGTCTATGCAAAATGAAACGCGCAATGAAATAATTACCTATAACGCTTAACTAGACTGTATTTGTGTAATGTGAAGGCCTACATATGCATTCATTATCCTCTTTTGTTGATTTGATTAATAGAAATCAGCATTAACTTGAATTACATTAAGTTCATTGCTAATTAATCGAGCTATTATTATTTAAGTTTAGTGTTATAAAGACATTGAACATTAAGCTACTGCAATGTCAAAGGCTTTTAATATTACAGTACGATAATATTTATGCCAATTTAAATTTGAGACATAACATTGTATTTATAATTTTCTAATTTTGTTACAGAAAATTACATAACACCATGATTTTCTTACTGCTGGCACTTCAATGTGCGCAAGCGTTAGCTGATCATCAATCTAGTTACGCTTTCTTGAATAATCACCATGATAACGACAGAACTAGATCATCCTTGTATGGCAACCCCTTCGACTTTGCCTATAACTCCTTAGCCGGTGGTTCTAGCCCGTCCTTCTTTGGACAATCTTCTTTTGGAAAGTAAGTCAAACATTTATCCCAAAAACTGCAGCAAAAAACGCTTTATTTAATTTTTAGTAATTTCTTTGGTGGAGTAACTCCATCTCCATTGGTTCAAACTACCACCGTAGATCCCATTACCTTGGGATGTGGAACACCTCCAGCATCCTGTCCCAAGACTCGTTATCGTTCCTATGACGGCTCTTGCAACAATTTGAAGAATCCTGTTTTGGGTACCCCAAACACACCTTACGTCCGTCTACTGCCTGCTCAGTATGCCGATGGAATTAGTACACCAACCGAAGCTAAGAGTGGCAAACCTCTTCCACCCGCCAGAGTCGTCAGTTTGGTTCTTTATCCAGATGTTCCTCTTGAAGATCCCAAATGGACGCTAGCTGCTATGCAATACGGACAAATCATAACTCACGATATGAGTATGATTGCTGGTAGCACCCAAGCACGTAAGTCATTAAGAATATCCACCTAAGTACATTGTAAAATTTGCATTTCTTTCTGTAATTAGAACCCCACGCAACTAAGTGTTGTACCGACAACGGTCAATTACTAGAACTTGCTAATTCGCCAGATCATTGCTTCCCCTTGATTGTACCAGATGATGATCCAGCTCATGCTCAGACCAACACCAAATGTATTAACTTTGTTAGAACCATCACTACTCAAGACAGAAGATGTGTATCTGAATACACGCCAGCAGAACAACTCACGGTTGTGAACCATTTCCTTGATCTTTCTATTGTCTATGGTAACAATGACCAATTGGCTGCACAATTGCGCGAAAATCAAGGAGGTCGTATGAGAGTTGAAGTGCGTCATGGAAAGCAATGGCCTCCCCGTGCTACTAACACTTCTGGCTGTGCTATCCAACAAGCCCAAGAAGCTTGCTACCTTGCTGGAGACAGTCGTGTCAACCAAAATCCTCAACTCACACTGCTTCAGATTGTCCTCTTACGTGAACATAACCGAATTGCTGGTGTTTTGGAAAAGCTTAACCCGCATTGGAACGATGAAACTATTTTCCAGGAAGCGAGAAGAATTGCTATTGCTGAACATCAGCACATTTCTTATGTTGAATGGTTACCTATTTTCATTGGTGTAGAGAATTCGCTGAAGAACAGAATTATTTATGATACCAAAGGACAAGTCGATGATTACCAAGAGACTGTTGATCCAACGATTATTAATGAGCATGCTACCGCTGCATTTAGATACTTCCATTCTGCTATTGCTGGACGCCTTGAGTAGGTTATTTCTAATTAGTTACAATAATTTGGTTAAAAACAAATGCTTTGTTTTAGTTTGGTTACTGAGCATCGCCATTCTTATGGCAACCTTCGTTTGAGTGACTGGTTACTTAGACCTAGCGTCTTAGAAATGGGTAATAACTTTGATGATTTGTCCAGAGGACTCCTTACCCAACCAGAAATGAATAACGATCAGTACCATGATAGTGAGGTAATTATATATTAAAATCAGTTTTAACTGATTTAATTTTATACTTGGTTTTTAGATAACCCATTTCCTATTCCGAGGCCAAAATGCGCTTGGCACAGATTTGAAGGCATTGGATGTGCAAAGAAACAGAGACCATGGTTTGGCATCCTACAATGACATTCGTCAGTTTTGCGGATTACCTAAAGCTCGTACATTTGATGATTTCTCAGATGTAATTTCCAAGGAGGTAAATCATTTCATTTTATTTGCATTTGTGTAGATTCTGGAAATATCTTTTGAATGTTTGTCTTTAGAATGTTGGCAAATTGACCCAATTATATGGTTCTCCTGACGATGTGGATTTAACAGTTGGTGGATCCTTGGAAGCCCATGTTCCTGGCACTCTTGCAGGTCCTACTTTCTTATGTATCCTTACTGAGCAGTTCTTTAGAACTCGTGCTGGTGATCGCTTCTGGTATGAACATAGCGAACACAATAACGGATTCACTCCAGGTATTTATCAAACGCATCTGTTTGTTAACCAAACAAAACATAAGCTAATAATAATTTTTATTTGTTTTAATTTCACAGGTCAATTAAATGAAATTAGGAAAGCGAGTATCTCGCGATTATTGTGTGACAATGCTCATCACGTTCAAGCTATGCAACCCCGAGGATTTGAAAGAATCTCCCATAGGTAATACACAAATATAGGTTTTATGATAATTTTCTTTAACAACAATAGTATTTTTTTTAAATTATTATTTTAAATAATTGTACTTGACTTTTCTATTTAATTTTAGCAACGGCGTTGTACCGTGTGAAGCACTCCCAGCAGTGGATCTTTCTTTATGGAAAGATTATGCTGCACCATCCAACGCAGCTCCATTGCAATCACAATACAGCTCTCCATTCCTCTACAAGAAGTAATTGACTCAGCTACTCAAAGTGCACTTAAAATCGTTAATCGAATGCCAATTACTGTGGTTACTTCGCATCCGCCAACGTAAATGATACCTAATCAATCAGTTTAGTAAATTGAAGAAGTAACTATATACTATCTAAGTGCTATCTAAATATTAATTAAGATATTAAGTAAGCTATTTAACTTATATCAATCTTCAAGTAATTTAAGCAGTTGAGTAATCGTTAAGCGTTATTATTCATTCTTTGCAATATGCTGAAAAGAACGTCGTATCGTGTGGGAAATCGGTTTAAATTGCAAAATGAAGAAATATTGATAATTATTATTATAAAACTGAAGTATTTCAAACCAAAAGAAATCATAGCATAAAAAAGAGAGAAATTATATATTTTTGTATTACGCATAAGGTTAACATGAATTTATTTTTGTATGGAATAATATTAGAGATTATTGAAATTTGATAATAATATTGAACTATAAAAAAGTATTTGCGATATCCGGTAAATAAATCATGAATAAAAATGAATTAATAAATAAATGATAACGGATTGCGTATAAATATTTTTGTATTATATATGTTTGAGAACTATTGAAATTTGTATCATATATTTTTATAATAAAAAAATAAAAAATAAAATTTGTGTTTTATTTCTTTCACGAATTTTGAATTAAGTGACACTCCTTCACAAATCAACCAAAAAATGCAGGAATAAAATCCGCTTTTTTAGATATTTTCATTGTATGCATAAATAATCTAAAAATTATTCCCGGTTGTATAATACGTGTTGAAAAACAAATTATCTAAACTTTCGAAAAACTGATGAAATAGGGTATGAGTGTGACACTGATCGAGAAAAAATCCCAACTCTGATAATTTTGATCGGTAAGTAACTATTTTCATGTTAAGACATTCACAAATTTAGCGCCGGCTTTAGGGACATCGCCGCCCGTATGCAGTTGAGCATAGAGAATAGAGCATTGTGCAAGCAAGACTGAAGCAAACTGCATAGTTTGCGGTGGCGTCGGCAGCTTCACCCGCATGCACTCCATGCACAAGATGCCCGTTTTCGTCGGCTCGATATATATCCCCAAAATTTTATTAAGAATTAAACAATCAAAAGTGCTCTACCAAGATTCAAATATTGACACTCAATACGCACATGAAAAAACGAGGTGTACATGATAACGGAATTTGTAAGTTCTATGAAGAAGCGCAAGAGACTCCGCTACACCTCCTAAAGAGAACGGCCGAGTCACACTGTTACTTCGAAACGGTGATTCGAAACTCATTACACAACTTTAAAAGAACTGAAGCGATTGAAACCCGAAAAACTAACTAAGATTTTAGAGAAGCTAGAACTCATCGGCGTACTATAAGTAGTACCGAAAGCAATGATATACAATAGTCTACAATCTACTGTAAAAAAATACTGTAATTCGACATTTTTCTTGCTAAACATGTTTTATGCTATTTTTACATTCGTTTTAATTTCTTATATGATTAAGAATTTATTCTTTATCAATAATGATTAATCATAATTTAAAAAAAAATCTCATACCACTATATATATTAACTGATAAAATAGATATTGTTGTTTATTTGTTTTTCTCTCTGGTAACACTTAAATTCAATGAGTTGATAATATTGATAAGATAGAGTTTTGCAGGGCAACTGGAATAATATAAAAGCATGCAAGTTGATCTATGATTATAGTACCAAGGTGAGTACATTTGTGTTAGTTAAAATTTCTACAAACTCTTATATTCAAAATTATTTAAAAAATATATTCAATTTAATCAAAAATTCTTATAAATAACATTTAATTAGTTATAAGTAAACGTTTATTGTAGCATTCATTATGTTTTTAATTCTTAAATTCTAGAATAAAAATGTCGTTACCAACTGTATACGAATACTACACAGGAGGCGGTATATCAGCCGGCCTCTCAGCTGACCAATCTTATTTCACACTGAACAACCGCAACATAACTATATATTCCGGCGCAATGCACTATTTCCGTGTCCCAGCAGAATATTGGCGTGATCGCCTCCGTAAAATGCGCGCCGCTGGCCTGAACACAGTCGAAACATATGTTCCATGGAATCTGCACGAATTCCAAGATGGCACTTACGACATCGGCTCTGGTGGCTCCGACTTTTCACGGATGTTGGACATTCGTCGGTTTTTACAAATCGCACAAGAAGAAGATCTCTTAGCCATTGTTCGACCAGGGCCCTATATTTGCTCCGAATGGGAATTCGGAGGTTTGCCCGCTTGGTTATTGAAAAATGAAGGCATCAAAATGCGAACCAGCGATGAGGTTTTCATGGATCGGGTGGCCAAATACTTCCGAACGCTTCTTGGTCTTCTAACAGTGCTTCAGTTCACAAACGGTGGTCCAATAATTGCATTCCAAATTGAAAACGAATATGGCAGCGTTTACAATAACGACACCGCATACTTACAAGGATTGAAACAAATATTTCTAGATAATGGTATAAAAGAGTTATTGTTTACATCAGATGGTCCTAGTGCTGGAAATTGGGGACAAATACCAGGGATATTGTACACTGCAAATTTTGCAGGGGGAGCAACTAAAGAGCTAGATATCATGCAATCTTACCAACCAGGAAAGCCTTCTATGGTTATGGAGTATTGGAGTGGTTGGTTTGACCATTGGTCAGAAACGCATCATACCACAAGCCTGCTAGGATTTACTTTAACCCTATTAGAAATTCTTCACTACCCGGCAAGTGTAAATATCTACATGTTTCATGGAGGCACTAATTTTGGATTTATGAATGGAGCCAATTTGAATAACGGAGAACCAAATAATAGTGGTTATCAACCAACTACAAATAGCTACGATTACGACGCCATCTTGAATGAAAATGGGGACTATACTGATAAATATCTTGTGATTAGAGAGATTCTTACAAGGTTTGGGAAGAATCCCGTTAGGTGTCCCGAAATACCTACCAACAACATCACTGCTACTTCTTATCCGGAATTAAAGATACTTGAACAGCTGACATTTGCGGAGATGATGAAACAATCGCATGTCAAAAAAATTCCATCCAAAGATCTTATCCCCATGGAGCTCATACCGCAAACCATTGGCCAAAATTTTGGATATGTCAACTACCGTAAGGAAAATTTGGATATTCCCAATTATAGTGAGCTGGTAATTCAAGGATATGTAACCGACACTGCCATGGTTCTTTTAAACGGGAAATTGATAAGTGCTCCCTTGAATACCCCTGCAGACTTGTATAAGTTTGGTTATTGGAAATCCAGGGACCAATCGTTAACCTTAGGTCGTTGTTTTAATTGTACTTTAGACATAATTGTAGAAAATTGGGGCAGAGTTAACTATGGTGGATTGAATCAGTTTGAGCAATACAAAGGGCTTAAAGCTGGTCAAGTAGTGCTAAATAAGCAAGCATTGGAAGATTGGCTATTGATACCGATGGAATTTGCTTGGTATATGAATCCTTGGTGGGAAAATTGGCAACCGTTTGATGCTGATGATCTCAGTGGACCAAAGCTGTATCGCACGGTGTTGCATTTCGACGAGACACCCACGAAAGATACATTTGTGGATATGAAAGGATGGAGTAAAGGATTTGTAGTGGTAAATGATATTGTTCTATCCAGATATTGCAAATTAGGGCCGCAACAAACGCTGTACCTACCTGCACCGTTTTTGAAAAAGGGAGATAATGAAATTCTTATTTTTGAACATTTCCATGGACATGACTCTATTGATTTCCGAGGGCAGCAAATTTTTGAAACTTTGAACTCTGATTTCAATACTAAAGGTTTTGTAGACGAAGCTCTAAAAACATTTAAATCACCAAAAATGTATCATAGAGAATTGTAATATGTTTTTTATTGTTTCATTTATGTTTTCTTTGATATTTAAAAATGTACTTCTTTAATGAATAAAGCTAGTGTTATTAGGTTTTTGTTATCTTTTTTTTTTACTATTAAATTGACATTTACTTTATTAAATCTAATTCTACTTAAAAATACAATATAATTACTGTTTCCTCCAGACAGTTCAATCCTCAATGTAAATGTTAATCGTTTTCGAATATATCTCCTGCTTGTTCTCGATATTTTCAAACAGCGGCTTATTAACAAACTTCACGATTTCTGAATTCTCAAAATGTTCAAATACAAGAATATCATTAACCCCAGTCTTAAGGAACGGCGCCGGCAGATAAGACGCCTGTTGAGGTCCCAACTTAAAATACCTCGAGAGCACAATCCCATTGACAATGATAATCCCTTTTATCCAGTTCCTCATATCAACATAGGTGTCCACCGGCTTGGAATTGATTATAAGTGTGGATCGATACAACGCAGGGCCTCTGAAGAACCTCGAATTGGTCCAAATTGGTTCCGCAGTGATGTGATGTGTCCATCGCTTCTTAAACTCCAAAGGAAATATAATCCAATTATGAACTTCCTCAAAATTAAGGTAAACCGGCCCCTGCCAAATGCCTTTATACTGATGGTGGAGTTGTTTCAACGACCCATAATTGACCCTTCCCCAGTTCTCTACCACCAGATCCAGTGTCGCATTCATATACTCAGAGTCAATATGAAGAGAGCTATTGTTCATTCTAAAGAAACCAAAGCCATCCAGGTCTTGAACCGTCTCCAGTACTTTGGACTTAAGATTACCATTAATGAGAACTAAAAGTGTATCGCAAACATGACCAGATATGCTTAATATAGAATTGGCCGGGATATAGAGATTCTCTTTACGGTAGATTATATATCCGTAACTTTGCCCAGCACCATTGTTGATAGGTAGCAGCTCCATCGGTAAAACACCAGTGCTAATTATCGCTGGTAATTGAAGAAGCAAATCCTCAATGGTTAACATACTGTGCACTTCTATGCTTTTATAGGCAGTGCGTTTGCCTAACCCTGGCATTAGTGGTATCTTCGTAGGGTACTGATTATATCTGTTGATAAGTCTTTTAGTGCTGTAATACTTATCAGTATAGTCACCACACTCTGATAGGGGTGCGTCATAGTCGTAGCTTGTTGTATCCGGCTGATAGCCCTCTATCCCACAAATGCGATTAATGAAATTGGCTCCGTTCATAAAACCGAAACTGGTGCCCCCATGGAACATGTACAAATTCACCGAAGCAGGAAATTTTAATATGGTGCCAAGAGTATAAGCGTAGTCCACATTTTTGATCTGGTTATGAGATTCTGCCCAGTGGTCAAACCATCCTGTCCAGTATTCCATTACCATGAGCGGCTTCCCTGGCTGGGTGTTCTGCATCAATTCTAATTCTAACTGCGGTTCTACTTGAAAATTTCCTGTTGAGAGAATGTTCGGCATTTGGCCAGTTTTCCCCACTGTGGGTCCATCCGATGTAAAAAGGAGTTCTACAATACCATGTCTTCTCAGTATCCGTTTTAAATGTTTCAAATATTTGAGATCTTTCCGCTTCAAGCTGCCATATTCGTTCTCAATTTGGAAAGCTATGATTGGCCCTCCTTTGGTGAACTGAAGTGTTGCCAAAATGTGCAAAAGGATGCGAAAATATTTCTCTACAAATTTGAGAAAGTGTCTGTCGCTGGTTCTCACGCGAAGGCCTTTAGTGCGCAAAAGCCAACTTGGCAAACCACCCCATTCCCATTCTGCACAGATGTATGGGCCTGGTCGAATTATAGTAAATAAATCTTCTTCTTGTG
>JARJDU010018429.1:0-10100 GCA_030264695.1 Lissagria laeviuscula | reverse complement strand
TATAAAAGTACAAATAGATTCTTAATGATATAAAAAACAAAATTTCAATATGCAAACACAAATATGGATCTAAATGAGAATAGAAATTGGCATCAAAATGTAAGAATGCATATCAGCATAATATCAAAACATACAATCAATTGCAAATTATTCTACAAATGCTAACATAATTAAGAATTGAAACATTTATTAAGACTAAGATGTGG
Organism: Lissagria laeviuscula; assembly: GCA_030264695.1. Taxonomy (NCBI): domain Eukaryota; kingdom Metazoa; phylum Arthropoda; class Insecta; order Coleoptera; family Staphylinidae; genus Lissagria; species Lissagria laeviuscula. Next base: position 9,894 of record JARJDU010018429.1, on the reverse strand, counting down.
TGATACTATAACACTATTTGATGTATCTACCTTCTATGTCCGCAAAACGTATAAGCATTGATTAACAAACGTATTAATTTATTATTCAAGGGTATAACGTACTTTACATTCCTTCAATTCTCTTGCATAAAACTATCGATACTATCCTCAATTTTTGCTACGTCTTCATGAAATTAAGTTCATCAAAGTTCAATTGTGTTACTATATACAAATAGTTTACGTCTAATAAATGAAGTCAAAACCACCAAAGTCTTAATGATCAACGACTACCTTTAAACATCTTTTAATAGCAGTATTCTACCGCATTTAGAAAGACCACATCAATAATTCAGAAGTCTGGTGAGATGACAAAGGCAGCAATAAAAACATTTACCCATTTAGATCCTGCTCACTACACTCATGTTAATTTACAATTAACGAAATTATTAAATATTCATACGCGTATTACTTTAATCCGATTGATAGATGCAAGTAATTACAAGAATCATTACGAAATTGAAATAAATTATTAACTAGATAGAACAATATTTTCGATTAATTATAATTTTAATAAAATAAGATTATAAAATGATTATATAATAGAATAGCCATTCTTCTTCTTCGGGTGACTTTATTGACCGTTGCTCTGAACAATGATTCTTTAATCAAGATGTTCTGCGTCTTCCCACATCCTGTGGATTGTGTAGCCATTAAATAATCATAATGTTTTTTTGTTACTAGTAATTTAAAATATGACCTTAAAGCATTCGATTAGTCTATCAAGGCACAATCCTCTGTCTCTTAAACTGTATTTTAAAATGTATTTGCACTTTATCTTGATATTCATCGTTAATAGCCTGTATTGTCTCAAATTAATATTATGATTGATCTCATTCCAATACTCATTGTTCACTCTTCTGTTATTCTTGAACACTAGTTTTCCTAATATATAAAATAGATTAGATCGTTGTTTTTTATTAGTTTTGTACATATATCTGCGCGTTCTATTCTTATAAATAATAGGAAATAATAAGAAAACTTGAGACGTTTTGGGGTGTCAAATTTGGATAAAAGTTTTCAAATTTGTAAAAATATATCCTGCTTTTCATCACGTTTGTGCACTTAGAAGACAAACCGCGGCTCCGATGTAAAATCTTTTATTTATATTCACAAGAAATCTAATAAAATGAAATGTATGCCATGCAGGCCCAGTAGTTCATTGTGAAAGGGCTGTTTTAGGATGTCAAGTTTAGAAAATGTTTTACAAATTAGCTAAAAAACCCTGTTTTTGATCACGTTTGTGCATTTAGTAAACAAACCGCGGTTCCCATGTAAAATCTTTTATACTTACCGGAAAGAAAATTAAATTCTGAAAGAATTATATGCCATGCCGCGACAGTAATTCTGTAGAAAAAGATTTTTATGGGGTGTCAAATTTGGAAAATAGTTTTCTGATTTGTAAGAATTTATCCTGTTTTTGATGACGTTTGTGTACTTAGCAGATAAACCGCGGCTTCGATGTAAAATCTTTTACAATTATTAGAAAGCTACTTAAATTTTGAATGAGATGTATACAATGCCGCGACTTCTGCGGAAAAGTGTCGTTTTGGGGTGTCAAATTTGGAAAATAGTTGATTTGAAAGAATTTATCTTGGTTTTGAAATTTTGAGAAAATTGTTTGCAATGCAGCTGTAATTCTGTGGAAAAAGGCTGGTTTGGGGTGTCACATTTAAAAAATAGTTTTCAAATTTGTAAGAATTTATCCTGGTTTTGATCAAGTTTGTGCACTTAGCAGGCAAACTTATTTTTAGCACTGCATATGCTGTTTGTTAAACTTACTCAATTTATGTTGTTTTGTAGATGAAACATCTAGATAATCCATCCAGGGAAAAGAACAGAGGCAGCGGATATTTTACCACTCAGAGATGTAATTTTATTGCATAACGTTGAAAGTCAATAAAGGTATTAGATTAGGTTTATTGAAGTAACAGTAAATGATCAGCTGTTTGTTTTCTTGTCGATATCAAATTTCTAATTGTACATGTATTTGAACTCATTATTATAAGTTACTTAATTATTGTTGTTTTGTAGATTTAATCGTTGGTTAACCTAAGACTTTAAGAATCTATAACATTACTTATGTTTGTAAACAACGAACTTCTACTACTGCACCGCAGCAACAAAGATTACGAGTCAGTGCTTTTGTGAAACTTCAACGAGAGAAATGTTAAACGGTCCTAAGGTATTCAGTACTGGTGTATGGGACATGAAGACTTTTATGCAATTCTTCAACATTCACTATTTCGAGGAGACATAACAGCATCTGCAATTATAATAGACAAATAGCATGCCTACGTTTATTAGCTCGAAGTATTTAAGAATTAAGAGGTAAAAACACAGGTATTATAGTCGCTGCGATTAAGCAAAAATTAATATATTTATTTCTTTTCCGTTTCTGGAAATTTCTGCACTGCCACTACTTTTTTAATGCAAGATAATAATGGAAGTTGAGAAAAAAGTACAAGGAATGACATATGATATCACAATTATTTATTTTTGGTTCATTCTGATGACTATATGAAAATCGAAAAAGATAGCTAATGTCAGGTATGTTATTTGATTATGAAATTTGCTTAATAATTAATTCATATACTTTAATATATAGTAATCATTTCTAATGTTATTTTTTGTTTAATTTTAGGTGTCATTACTACAACGGATAAATCTTTCTAAAAGGGAGTGGGGATAACACAATTCCCAGAGCTATAAAATACCATTATCTAACATCAGGTATTCAATTTTTTTAATATTATATATAATATCACTTTATTTCCTTTGTTTATATTTTAGGTGAGCAGTAGAACACCTTACATGATTCATCCTTTTGAAGCAATGCAGTTACCAATTATACAGGATTAGAAGTTAACAATCATTGTTCAATTCTACAGGAAATAAAAAGCGATGTAAATCTCTGGCCGGCACTAGAAGCTTTCAACAACTTGTTGCTATTATCTCTTCTATTGATTATCAACATTGTATAGTTATTAGAATGATATATTTTATTATTGTATTGTATTGTTTAGCAAGTAATGCAATTGTTTTCACTCGATTGCATATTCATGCATATAATTTGCATGCATGTGCAATCGAGTAAAATTTTTTTCAAGTCCGACCAAGATATAACTATAAATATAAATTTTAATTATGTAATACTAAGAAGAGTCAATAGCTCAGTGGCTACAGTGTTTGCTTCTTAAGCGGGTGTCGCAGGTTCGAATCCTGCTGCCTGTAAAATTTAATTTTTAATATTGTCGAACTTAGAATTGCATTAGTTGCAAGTGAACGTCATCCAATTCGGCCGTAAGTGTATGTGATTTGGTACATGCAAAATGCATACGGACTTCAATGTTCAGGACACACGCCTGAATACTAAGTCCATATGCCATAGCATGTACTAGAGATCAAGCACCTGCCGGATTGGATGATAGTCAATAGAACTTACTCACCAAGTCTCGGTGATTCGGCGAGCAAATTGACACCAATGGTCATTAGTAATTAGATTACTAATGACATGGTAATAACTTCTCTTACTTCTTTTTGGTTATTGTGGCTGCGAATCCTGGAGGTAAGGCGTAGTCCGAACCAAACCTTGGTTGGAGCCGGACCTACAAAGACGTGGTTTGGGCCGGAAGCTATACTAAGAAAATAAGGGGAAAGAGTGTCAAATTTATTTTTGAAATTAAAAAAAATTAATTCAAAAACGTTTTTATTTTATCAATTTTTATTTATTCGACCAGCTGCAGGACTCGAACCTACAATTCCTGCTCAACTAGCAGTCACTCTAGCTAGTGAGCCATCATCTTTTCTTACATTAACAAAGTTGAAACTTATTCTTATATACATTTCTGTGTAAAACTTGGAAAAATTTTTTACTCGACCGAATTTCAAAAACATAGTTTATGAAATTCGATCGAGCATTACATTTAAAATACATGATTGATTAATAAATAAATACTAAATTATACAAGTTTAATTTCTAATTTTTAAATCCTCAGTCCCCCTAGCTGTTTGGTGCTGGTAGGAATTTCCACGCTGTGTGTTGGTCGTCCATTCTCGTTGTTGCCGAGTACCTAGTAGTCGACTGATGAATCTTTCCACACTGCTGACCCCCAATATATTTTTCTGCAGAAATGTTTCTCAATCCCACGCGGAATGTGGTCTCCTGTGCTGGTCGTAGATTTCTTCAAGTGTTGCTGAACTCTGGTGAAAGGCCTTCCTGCCATTGAAAACACCTAAAATCAAACAACATATTTTAGAAAACCAAACCCAATAAAATTTATTATATTATATACTAATAAAATGCTATTAAGTCATAGCAGTCAGCATAGCATTATTACTGTTTAGCATATTACTTCACCCAAAGACATGTTAGAATTGTCTCAATAGGTTTACAAAATCTAAATTTAAACACACATCAAAGTATTAAATAAATAGAGTCTTCACCTGATATAAGTAAATCATCCCAGGTATCACAGTTCCACGTTTTCTCTTGAGTTCCTCGAGTAGTGATAACTCTTGTCAGCCAAAACACATTAATCAGCCCTGTTGTTCAATTCTACGTCCAGTTATCCTGGTTGAAATTGTTTTTTGCTTTCTAACATCCTGGGCTCTGACGACGCCTAGACTCATTATCAATACTAACTTCAGCCTCTGGAGCACGTACGAAGGATGTGCGCCCTCAAATTCCCTAAAACTAAATTCAAACAGTTGTTACAATGTATATGAACGTTACAATATTTGTTTGCGTACCCTGTTGCAGGCTTTTGCGCATCATACCAATATCAACATCATTTTTCTCGTGTTCCAAAGATTTCATCACAACTTGTCATTCCCAAAAAATGCATTCTTGACTCACAAACAATCACAATTACTATTACAAAATTGAAACTAATACTTATATATATAAATCTATATTCAAAATCTGCTGCTGACAAGTTCCATGGAGTCTGTTGCTTGTCTATTTTCACAGTTGTTGACTCCATCGGCGACTGTTGGCCTATTATTTACTAATGCTGCTAACACTTTTATATGCCACCCTGAGTCTCCATTCTGAATGTCGATCTCACGTCAAGTGTAGCTTCACCGGTTATTCTTCAAGATTGCTACAAGCATTGCTTAAATCTAGTGAAATACCTCCATAACATCAAATGACCACCACTGCAATTTCAAGTCGCCGGTGTTATCCTCGCCTGTGTTACACACTTTGCATGGAGCAATAATTTCAGGGTCCTGATCAAGTAGCTGAACCCATCTTAAAGTTTCCTACAACTGAATTCAAACATGTACATATCTAAACATTAAATAAATATATTCTCATGTATACCCCTGTTCCTAATTAATGATTCTGCTTATCATGATTTCACAAAATTTGCTACTGGTAGCAAGTGTCAAGTTGTCTGTAAGTCGTCTACGGTCAATGTTGCTGACTTCTAAACGAGTATTGACTACTTGTTATTGACTGTCGTTGGTCAAAACCATAATATGACATGTGATACTAAATTCTATTAGTCAATCGAATAACGTTATATAAAGTTACCCCTATTCAAATTGTTCATCGGTTTACCTTGCGCCGTGATCACAACTAGAATCAAATTATTTCGCTGTTCTGAGCATGTGGAAATGTTCATATGACCAAATATTTATTAAAATACTAATTTAATGTTAAAAAAAGATAAAATGTATAGTAACACTGTTTAGAAATCTTCGCACCTGTGCAAGGACATCGGCAAACATTTCAACAACCAATATATCCCAAACCAAAAAAGCAAAAAAAATTCGGAATATAAAACGCCCATATTTAAAACTAGACATTTGCTTTAAAAGATTGTGTTTAAGTTCATTTTAGCCTTTGATGGGACATTAGTAATAATAGTAATGATAGTAGTTTCATTAAGATGAGATAATTAGTTTAGAAGTAATTTAGGATTGAAAGTTAAAAAACATAAGCAAAAAATAAGAAAATTGAATTTTATATCCCTAATTTAAACTCTTTTCCAAGGTTTAGAGAGGCGATCTTAATCTCCATCTTTAACAGAATTTAACAAGCTACTCGGAGATATACATTACCTTCTAGTGGGATAATTAGTATTGAAGTTATAGGCAATTAAATGACAAAGAACCAGCAATAATCAAAAAAGTTAATATTTATTCCAAAATGTTGGTAATTTTTAAAGAATTAGCATTACGCTTGCCTGGAATAATTAGTTTATATGATATAATAGGTTAAATCTCAAAATGTAGGAAAAATCTAAAAAATTAGATTTTTAACCCAAAAGTATGGTTCTTTTAAAAGGGTTATCTGGGTTACTTAAAACGTCATCTGTAAGCGAATTTAATAAGCTATTCAACAATGTAGCCGATGTTCTCGTGAGATAATTTATTTAGAAGTTATAAGAAATTAAATGACAAAAAACAGTCAAAAGTTAGAAAATTTGCTATTTAGCCCAAAATTTAAGTTCTTTGCCATGCTTATAAATGAATTTACTTGGGATTCCTATGAGATTTAATATCTATTACAATATTTTGTAAATTCCTGTCACGCAGACTAAAATACAGAAAACGACAAGTTAAGAAATGGTGTTGCTGGGTGACAAAGGGACATTATGTATTTCTAAATAAAAATAATTTAATTTAATTGTCACTTATGATGACATTTTTAATTCACAAATTTAATTTCGCGGAATGCTTAAATGTGTTCATAACCAGAGTTGTTATTCACAAATTTGAAAAGTTTTTTTGAAATTTGATACGCCATAACTGCCCTTTTCCGATATTTTGACACTTAACTTATATTACTCAACAATTAGTGAAAAAAAAATTACATCGGAGCCGGGGTTTGTCCGCTAGGTGCGCAAACATGTTCAAAACTTGGATAATATTCACAAATTTTTGAAATTATTTTGAAATGTTATTCCCCAAATTAGCTCTTCTCTGATATTTCCCTACATATTTACCCATCAACTTTACATCAAGGCCGAAGTTTGTACAATCTATTTTAACAAACTCGAAACTATTTTTGATATTTGACACCACAGAACAGGCATTTTCCGCAATATCCCTGCTTCGAATAAAAATACCTAATATTGCTAAATTAACTAGTCTTACGACGAATAAAAAAAAACTCAATTCAGTGCCGAGATGTGTTGTTCAAACACAAAATGAGTTTAAAAACTATATATGAACTTTAACACCCCTATCATGGCGAGGGTACTTTCAATATCATCCGATATTCGTTAGCATTGCGGAGCAAGCAAAAGATTTTACATATGAGCAACTTTAATTACAGGCAAATATCCGCAAAAATATACAAAAAATAAAACATTATTTAAATTTGAGCCTATTTAGTCTCGTTGCACAATATTTTTTATACTTTCATCGAAGACTTTAATTCACGCGCAATTTAAAATAAATTCAACCGATATTTAATTATTGCAATCCTGCTAATACATACAGTGCTTTTTTCTGCCTAAAAACACAGAAACACAGTAACTTTCACATTTGGATATTTTTCGTAGAGTAAAGCGATTATTTTGCGCAGCCTAAGATCACGAGCGATACCCAATTTAATCTGATTTTGCCCGATTTTGCTCTCGGAGTCCGGAGATATTCGGTGAAAAAACCTAAAAAATACCAAGAAATTTCATGTCGATTTGTTGTTTTGCATAATAGCCTGCTATATTTACACCCCCTTAAGCTAGTTTTAATTTAATTGCAATCCTGCTTATACTTCGCGCGTTACAGGTGATTTTCCGGTGAAAACAAAAGGAACAGGAAATGCAATAGATAGAATTTTTCGTAATATTGTAGCTTGCTTTTTTTGATCATCTTTAAATCGCTATTATAGTCGCAATCGAGGTACAATTAATACCTAATGATTTGATAGAGATTGATATTAGGCCGCGGCCTGAGGAAATAAATAAATAAAAGATTTTGATTAAAATAATTTATTCAAATTATTGAAGAAAATTGATTGTGATTTGAACTGTTAACTATGACAAATTTAATTTAATTTGAAAACTACATCATTATAAAATGGCACGTATGAATCTAGATATAATATAGTAATTAGCATAGAAGAAGATAAGGAAAATGCTGTTCATAGCGGCCTATAGCATTGTTTCCCTAACGTTGGTAAACGTTACCTCAAATCTGCACCGTGCATAGATATTTAATTCGGTTTCTCACAAATTATGTCAATAAAATACTATCCGTCACTCTAATGCACTACTATTAGTTGATTCATAATCAAAAAATACGAAAAATTATGCAGTAAGAACAGAATATACATACAGTATATCTACGGCGCTAGCAATATACAAACTACACAATTATTTTAGGTTCACACACGCACTAGATATGGATTTAATAAATATCTACACTCTAATTGATTTATTTTGAAGACGAAAACAGTAAATAATATAAGAATAATTTATTAACACATTTATAAAACTTAGAATATTCACAAATTACATGTACTGCTAGTTCTACGCCCGACGATGCACTAACAACCTAAACTAGTTCTAGCCGCATGCACACTTACGCAACGACTATGAAGAGATACCAATGTAATGTGTATGATGAACAATGCATTCGCTCCGCACAAGGTAAACAAACGTTTATTTACATTTCGCTTGGTTAAACAATTCGAATTATATTTGAAATTTCTATTAATTGGGAATTAGTTATTTAACATCTTATATAAGTTTATTTCTTATAAAAATTAAATAAATAGATAAATAATAAAAATAACTTTTAAAAATTAAGAAAAATAATTTTGCAATATTCTGCAAACACGAAGTTTATATTTTCAAACACACTATACAAACAATGAGAAGAACTCAAATTAGGGGTTGAGCACATCCGTTGCAGGTAGAGCATGGATGTGCAGTTCTAGCGAGGGCAGGAGCGAGGCAATTTCGGATTTATGAAGAGGCGCAGAAATCGCGCACTCAGAGCCTTCATAAAATTAAAACTCAAATCAGGTCACTTTGCGAGGGACCCAAACTGATTCGCGCCTAATGCTTCGTCTACTCTAAATGCGCCGCTGACTAAAGGTTACCAACACTATGTCCTAAGTAACGTCCACTGTAATGGAGAGTTCTCAGTTGTAAGACAGTGATGTCGCGAGTGTATCTTCGAGAGTATTTTCATCCGTAACACTGTCCTTGCCGTCATCGTCTCCAGCATTAGTCAGGTCCAAACCAATACTTCCCAGGTTGGTTCAATAACCAATAGTTGAATACTGCTAAATTTATTGCATTCATGTTTCAATACTCTACAATTTCTCTACAATGCTCTGATTTTTGTTAACTTCTCCAATAGATTTACAAACAAAAATGCAACATACAAACTCAATGAATTCAAAATAAATTAAAATAAAATAGGTTTTCCTTAAAAATCAGAAGTAATTATTGATGTATATCATAAAAATATATAATTATCACCCATTTTGATTATGTTGCGTACCCGAAACAAATCTTTGAATATTTTAGGAAATTGAAAGTTTAAAAGAATCCTAATTTAGCCTTCTTCACATTCCTAGTCAGATGATTGAATAAACAAGTTGTTATAACTTATTGATTGTAAACTGCTTTATGTAGAATTGTGGAAATTCTTTTATAGCATTGCACGCAATCGCAGTATTCATGAAAAAGATTAATAAAAGTTACATTGTTTTATTTATTTATTTAAAACAGATTTATCAACATGTTGGTCTCCTTAGCCTGGGAAACCAGAATCATCCGTATATTAACTGTTTACTACTTATGAAACGCTTCATACTCCGATTACAAAAAGTGATTAGGACATATATAAAATACTTAATTAACTTCCCTATATGTACAAAAGTCTTTTCGT
>JARJDU010018425.1:0-11146 GCA_030264695.1 Lissagria laeviuscula | reverse complement strand
TCTCGTCTAAGCGATAAAATTGCCAACTGTAAAACTCCCTCTATGTCAAAATTGATGCAAGTGAGTAAATACCAAATATTTAATTAACGAAACGTGATTATGAACGTTCGATGATTAATTGCATGCAGCTGGTGTTTTGTTTCGGCTTGCTTTGCAATGGTGCGAAGTGAAGGAGGCGAACGTTCCTGTATCGGAAATTAACAAAATCGGTGCAATCAAGAAACTTTTTTTTTTTTTTGGTTCGTTTGCGCTATCGCCAGTCGTCTTTTTGGTGCTCGGGCAGTTATGTATATGTCGGCTGCATGCTGTACATAGCTACCCGCTGGATGGAAAACTTTTCTTGAGCTAGACGACGTGCCACGATGCATGAGGAGAACCCAGCGCATTCACTTGCAGTTTATAGAAAGTTTTATAAACGTGAGGATTTTTCGCGCCCGTCTGCACGCCCATTGTTTCGACTTACCATCCAGCTACAATGGTGGTAAATTTTCTTAGGAAGCAAGCGCGCCACATTTTGCACTTTTCGCTCGCTGCACATCACCCTCTTGGATTCAAATTAAAACTCGCCTGCTTTGGAAAAGTTTTGAAAACACATTAAGTATCGACTTAACAAAATTCCTATGTACCCACTTTCGTGTGCTTTTTCGAAGGTAATATAGTAGTGAGTGGCGCTCGAAAAAATACGCCCGCCCTTGCAAGTGCTTTTTTATTTCGTTAACCTCGTTTGCCTTCGCTGCCATTCCTATACTGAATGTTGCAATGCTCAATCAAAAAAATCCTGAAAAAAAAGCCATTTGCTAAATTATGCGTTGGTTAGAACTACGAATGTATTAGAATATTATGCTAGTGGAGGAAACTCTTTGGTTTGCAAACTGTTGAACCAGCTAAGATTTTCAGCTGAACCGATAATCGTGTACATCCGGTGGGAATAATGTAGGCGCCGATGCGGCAAGATGGACGTTGGGAATGCGCTCCATCGGTGAAATTAGTTAAATTAAAATCGATTAGGATTTTCAACTCCGACCAGGAAGAGAGCAAAAATTCGTTTGCGTTTCGTTTCGTTTCAATTCGCAATTCGCGTCGGCATATTCATTCGTCGCTTGGGTTCCTACGAGAGGTGTTCGCTCTCGCTCTCGTTAGTGTCGCGTATATGCGATGGAAATTTTCGGGAAATACAACAAGCGCGTGGATGGGAAATAAGCGCAATTAATCACAAATTGCCGTAATGCGGGGCGACGACGGGTCTAATGCTACCGTGCGCGGAGCGAGCGCCGAGTATCGCATTGCATCGCTGCTACCCCGTTACACGCCAGTTATACAGTTACGATCGCTCCCCGCTGCTTCCATTGCCGCCGCCGTCGACGTTTACTGCGTTCGGCATTCGCGACGACGGATTTAATGAGTGTTTACGCTCACTACTAGAATTTCAACGTATTATCGCAAATGGGCATCGCTTATTGCTAATTAATTTCGCATGACGTTCTTCGATTTCCTTTTTAACCTTTTCCTTGTTACCAAAAATGCGTTTTTGTTTTTATTCTAAATCTATTGATTACTGTTTATTTTCCCATAATCAGAATACAACACATGCATGCATGATGATGAGGAATCTCTGAATATTTATTACGCATCGCGACGGAGTATTTAATAATGTAACGTTGTTGTAAACTTCGTAAACGTAATAATTCTGAATATCTCGTGGCGTATGAGCTCGCCTCGATGCTCTTAAGCATCCACCCTCGTGCGAGCGGGACATGTATATATGCGTGCAACGAAACGAAGCGGAGGCTGGGGAGTTTCGGCTCGCTCTTGTAACGCAAACCTTTTGCTCATTTATCAAGTAACGCGTGCGCTCGTTTCCAAAGAGTAATGTTATTTTCAGTTTGCGTCCTTTGCAGCACCGAGCCGAGTGTACCTGATAGATTCGTTCGTTCGTATAACGTGCGTGCGCAATTATTAATTAATTCTGTACAAACTGCTACTTTTCCATGTCTGCGACACTTGCTTGATATATTTGCAACTTTTTCCGCAAATCCCATCTTCAACCCATGTTTCCTTCAAAGTTGAATTTTCATGCGATTTATAGTAAAAAATGACATGGCACAATCATGTATTCGCTGTTCTTTTTTACATTTTATCCTCTTGTTCCGGTTCGTGATCCCATCTATGCCAGAATGTCGTCCCACGTGCATGTTCTTTCTGCTCGCTCTCGAATGATGAAAGCAAAACCAACTGGCCGAAACAATAGAATTTTTGTATTTTGCAGGCTGCTTGCAACTTAGGTATACGACGTTGCTTTATGTGCACTCGCGCTTCATCCTTTGCAAATTTGTTTTGGAACTTTATTAAGTCCTTGCAGTGCTGCGGCTTGTGCTACTGCTGGCGCCTTATCAGGCGGTCGAAATGAAAAGAGGATATTACATCTCCGGCGACGTTAATTACCCCTTTGTTTCCATTTTACGGACCCTTACACGTACTTAATCAATTCGAATCTTATTAAAAGAGCTCCACGGGCGAGCCCTAATGGAAAACAAACGTGCGTGCGCGGCCGCACTGGTGCGACGAATTAGAATTGTTCGATTGCGGCTTGAGCGTCGCGTTCCTTCCACGGCCCTGCACATGCTTTTCGTTTTTTCCACCAAGTTCGCTCTCCCATGTATCGGGAATCTTTTAGGGTTGACTTTTAATAAAGGCACGTTTGCTTCCGTCGAACGCATGAATGGACAGAGCAGCGTGGAAGAGAGCTGCCACATTTGTTGTTTTTTTATTCGTGGCGTAACCCCCTTATGGAATTTTTTTTTAGATTGTTGTTCATTTGAGAGAAAAGTAAATGCTGGACGGGTGGCAGGGTAAAGCGTGGAGAGGAGAGGAAAGCAGGGATAGAGCGAAGAAGACAGAGGAGTATGGATGGACAGACGCGGATAACACTGAAACAAAATCTAGGTCGTTCGTTGGAATATGGCGATATTTATTGGCGATTTTAAGGCTATTGGCGTTCGCCGAGTTTAGGGCCTATTGTATATGTAGTTACTTTTTTAATTAAATCGACTGCTTTTATGTTTCTGCTGTGCTTCTTGTTCGTCTGTGGAAAGGGCATCCGGTGGGTCTAATCAAGTGAATAAAATAGAAAATAAAAAACTTTGGGTTTTCCACTGTTTTAATGAAACAATGCGGAGTACAATGAAACTCTTATTGTCAGCATTTCAATTACCTTTGGAATTATTTAATAATTTACGTGGTGCAGACATGATCGTACGATAGGGTTGCAAGCATGCATTCTTAGTATGAACCTAATGAAATTTCCTTATATTTAAATACCACTTATTAGTAAGAAATAAATATGATATGTGAGTATTTGTCTCCTTGACTTGTCTTGAATTTTTTTTTGTTGCGGATAGATGCAGAAGTAACTTTTTTTGCTTTTACCGCTGCCGGAAACATGGTCTCTAGCGATTGTCCTTGCATAATGTAGATGCGACTGACTAGCATGGCAGAGAAGACGCATTTGAAATGATAGGGGAATTTGAATCGCGTGCGTCTTAATAAACTAGAGTAGATTCCCTAAGCCACACAACGAGCACCTTCTTCAAATCGTTTTCTATGAATTGCGCATGAACGTTAGGAAATAGTTTTATTTATAAGTGTGAGTTGTGTAGACGCGGAAACACATATTGAAGGAAAAGCGAATGCGTCGTGCATCCACTTATCACCCATCTCGTTGGGTGCTGGTAGCGGTTGGGTATTCTCCAGAGCTTTACTGCCAACACTATTTCTCGATAGGTGGAAATGAATCGAAGTGGCGAGATAGAAAATAATAAATAAGAAACGAATGTTGAAAAAGGCAAATAAGATGGGGCTAGGCTAGCTAGTCAGGATAGAGGGTGATCGAGGCCAATTGAATTTATTGACTGGATACTATTTTATAATGTAACTCTAAAATAAATGAAAATCGATGCTGTCGCTCAGCGCGTAGTATAGCGTTGATTTGGTTTCCAACATTTTTATCTACTTTCATATCGCCCTGATTCAATTCCGAATCCTTTAAAATCTACTATAGTACTAGAGGGTGAAGGAAAAGAACATGGGCACTCTCCCAAACGAGTATTCTAAGCTTTACCTCATTTGTGGCGTAATGAGTACATTTGCGCCAATTTCAAGCAAAGAGCGAACCTGCAAGACTAGGCTGCGAATTGTACGAAATTAGATTTATCCGTTCGCCATGCATTTTTTATATTTGCGCGTCGTACAAGGCGCACCTAGATATACCGTGTTATGTATGCGCGCATATAACTTTTATGGAAGCGCAAATGTGCTGCTGGTAGACCGAATATGTAGTAGCAGCGTCGGGAAGAATTCCAATGTTGACATCGCGGCGCCCACTCGTTTTAAAATTAAATAATTTTTACATTCAACATTATGCATTTTCATATACATGCAAATATTTTTGGTAGAGCTGGAAAGAACCAGCCGCAACGCTTGCTATCTGGAAATAATAAAAATTTCTTGCCGCTTCGCACAAAATGCGTCGCCGCAGTTGTTAGTAAAACTTTGTCCCATTCAAAGTAACTTAGGGTAGGCAGTAGCTTTCCCATTTTAATTATACTATTTGCCGTTGCGCACCAGTATCTTCTACCATTGAAATGGTGTCGATCTGTAAGAAATATAAATAACGAATACCAAAGTTTTTACATCTCGCGGTTTTCGTTCAGTCAATCCAAAGCTAGATTGTTTGGGAACACTTAATGGTTGGTCAAATGTAGGAGAAGGTGGATGGGAACCTGCCATCTCTACGGCCCATGCTTCTGCAGAAAAGCGGCGAAAAAGTTTCAACTAAAATATTTACATAGCGTTAACTGAATTTCCTTGCCATGTGCTATTCGCTTACTTGTGCTTTCTGTGCTCCCCGACTCGTGCTTACTTACTTCAACTTCGTTTAAACACACACACACCCAATCTTTGCCGCGCGCTACAAGATTACAATGGTACAATGTGCCGGCCAGAAAAAGTGAACTAATGCTAAGTTTCTTCGTCTTAGAGAAAAGAAAAAAATAGAGCAAGGAGTTTGAAGGAGACGGGAAAGAGTAAAGCGAGCACAGTTTTAAATTATCCTACCAGCCTTATATTTCAACCTGTTCAGGTTGAAGAACAGAAGAAGAATCTCTCTTTTTGTTTGATGTTTGATCATTATTATAAGCGCCTACTCTTTACTCCTTTTATTTTTGATGAGAAGGACGGAATTGAGCTGATTTCAGCATTATTAGGCAAGAGGTGTTTGTTTAACTTTGAACCAATTAGTTTTCTCAAATTATTCTCTCTAATTACCAGTTTTCTTCTTTTTTTTATTATTACTTTTTTGCGAAAAATCTTATTCTTCTTTATAGGTTTGAGTGAGTCGTAGTTCGAACAATTTTGTTTTGAAGTGCTTACTTAAATTGTTTCATATTTGTTTCAGATGGTAACCAGGACGAAAAAAATATTCGTTGGAGGCCTCTCGGCGCCTACAACCCTTGAGGATGTCAAAAGTTACTTCGAGCAGTTTGGTCCGGTGAGTGCACAGCTTCAATTTATTACTTTTATCGAAATTAGAAATAACATTGGAACTGTTTTAATGTACTCGGTTGATGGATGTTATGCAAAGGAAGCGGAATCTTGCTTTCGATATCAAATCGAAACCGAATAAAACGTTTTTCTTGTCGTGTTGACAGAGGCGCATCATCCTATCGAATATAATGGAAGAAAAATACTACCCCACTTAGAAGTTTACTTGAATTTAGAAGAGAAGAAATTATTTTACTCCTACTTTTCTATATTTTATTTGTTCTTGTTTTTGCATACTTTTGTATAAATGTTTTATCATTAGCCTAAAATTACTTATCCATTATCGTCATCGTTGATGTGTTTTGATGTTACTTTAATGTTGATTGCACAGTTTTCCTGAGAATAATTTCCCGGAAGCGACTACAAAATTGTGCGCGACATAAACGTGGCTTTAGCAACTAGAAATGTACACTTATCTCGACCACAATGTGTCCGCTTACTTTCGCCGGGGAAGCGAGTGCATTTTATTTACGTCTCGGCACTTTGCGCGCATAGCGTATGCAAAAATAATTGGATATGATGATGCTCTTTCGCGCGAAATTTCTTCAACCATGGTTGTAGTGCCATCGCCGCGGTATTCTCTCACGATGTCGACATGCCGCTGCTGTCGTGTTGTTTTGCTCTAGATCGAGAAATTGCACTTGATTTTTTGCATATTCCTATTGCACGCCGGCAAGATCGCTGAATAAATCATCTTATGGTCGATACTATATGTTGGTTGTAAAACGTTCAAGAGTGAATTTTATTTTATTGGGGACATATGTATTCTCGTATATTTCTTCACTTCCTACAACTTTTTACAATACATTTTTCTTAGGTGAAGTTATTATGGATCTCTTTCTTTTTATTGAGTATGAACATTATTATTAGCCGTTTAACAATAAGATGGTACTAAGTATGATGTGGATGCGCCGGGCAAACGAATCTTTTTAAACACGTCTATGTTGATGTTTTAACTTCTACAAAAAATAATTCTGAAAATAGTTTTCAGTCTGGAAAACCAAACCAAAAAACAAACCTATATACAATTGAGGTGAATTAGACTTAATGTTCCAGCAAGCTAGCAATTATTTTACGCATTAAAGTGTCAATTAGTTATTTTATTTTAATGTTCATTTGGTCTGTCGTATTTTATAGTAAAAACCACAACGGCAGTGCACCCGGTCATCTAGGCGGGCAGCAGTCACTAGTTGTGGTCGACGTTTGAATTCCAAATAATGCAAATCGCCACTGCCGCCCGTCCACTAACGCCGCCGGCGAATTAACGCTTTAATTAGATTTAAATTGTTTAAATTTATCGCTGGACGCGAAGCGCGACATTTAATTTCTTTTTATTGCTAGTATGTGTACACAACGCATGCAACTTTTGCACGCGTTGCAGTAGCCTGCATTTTTATTTGTCCATTTATTTTCATGGTCGATGCGTTTCCATTGTTGACAATTTAAATGTGAGCGGAGATATTTTTCCAAATGGGTACAGTTGTGCAGCGGGATTTCATTAACTTAGACGAGTTATGTAACGAATATGGCATGCATATAACTCTAGATTATAATATATTAAAATAGTTTTAAAATTTTTCCTGTTCTCAATAATAATATTATTTTGGCACTGTTGAAAATTTTCACCTGAAATACCGAAACTTTTTCCGTGAATATGTATTACATTACGATATTGCTATTACTTTAACTGCACGTCGTTGCCAGCGGAGGTGTTAATTTAATAGCGCTAAATTTCACTCGCTGGCATTTACGCGCTGGGGTGCTGAGTAACCAGAGCGCGACGCAATAATTGCACGGCCGCTGTAAAGTATAGTCAGATGGCGCATCGCATAGGTGATTCGCGTTTTTTATTCGCATATAAAATTAATAGTCTGCAGGCTAGGCAGGCAGCAGGCATGCAGGCCAGGCCAGGCCATGCCAGGCCATCTTATTGCTGCTACGCTTGATAACCTTTCTCTGGATATTTCGACCCTGCCTACGAAGGTCTGCCTCCGGCAGATAGAGGTTCGACAAGCGAGGAAGGAGAGCGCGAAACATGTAGGACTGGGCTTTATTTATGTTCATGGTCGTTCTTAATTTAGTTATTACTTAGTGAAATATTGAGGTGCCTCTGGCAGAGCAGCAGAAGCTTGGCATGGGAGCCTTTGTGTCGGGTAAAACTGGCACCTCTTAGCACTAATTGCAGCCAATACGCTGACGATACTTTACGCTTTATCGCACAAAACGTTATTAATGTAGCATAGACCAGTTGCTCTACAAGTGTAGCTGCGTGGCGTTCTGCTATACTTTTGTGGAAAGAGCTGGTTTGCAAGTACGTATATCTTGGTTGCGCGTTCGACTGTGTAGCGCAATGTGTCGAAGCGCGCCAGCTATTTTTGTAATTAATTATCCTCGGGGTTGCGGCCGGAATTGCCTAGTTTTCCTTTGCTCGTGCCGTCGCTTCAGATTCGCTGCCGAGTTTCTTGTCCGTTTTCTCCGAACGGGCGGCTCTTCGTTTGCCAAAACCAACCGACTAGTATATCCTGCTTGCTTCTATCTAGACCTATGATAGCGTTGCTACCAGTGCGACCGCATTTACTGGCAATCGTAGTTTGCGGTTGTCGTTTCTAGTCTCAGTAGTTAGTAGCCAAGCGCGCGCACGACGCTCGGAAAAGTTATTTTCTAGCGTTCCAAGATCGACTTTCTCACCCATTGCGGCCATTCGAAATCACCATCTAGATAATAGCAAATCTACCCGACTATTAAATAAAATGATTGCAATTCTCGTTCGGTCGATCTATTCGCCCTCACTCCCGTTTCCTCCGTCAATTCTTTTCTCGTTTTTTTGGTCTTATTCGTCTTCTGGCAGATGAACATATTCCATAGAAAAATATTGTTTCTTAAAACGGCATTAGAGCGAGTGTATTCCATTTTTTATTTACATTTTTCAGCTATCCAAATCTAATTTTGAATGTGGTTTGGTCCGTCAGGCGGTCTAGCTTCCAGTTTAACATACTTTAATTTAATACTTTGTACAAATACCATTCTCTTTTTTTGGGGTTGACAAAAACAAATATGCCCGGAAACGCATGCAGTACTAAAAGATAGCCTTCTTTCTAAAACGGTTAGAATAAGTACAACGGCCCACAAAGATATTCGTATAAATGGGCCTCTAGCAACAGAGCCCAGTTCGTACCCGACTCATGTGCGTGTTAGTTAAAGCTACCGTGATGGAGAGATCTCTGGATTTATCTGGTCGTGGACTAACTAAGTCCCGTGTCACTTGCGCACATAATATGCGTGCAGGCGTATATGTCCTGAAGGACCTTGCAATGGAAACTTAGATGAGTCTCGTGCTCACTCTGCAGATTCGTTGCCAATGATACCGCAGCGATGGATGACGGGAATGCTGCTGGAACTTGCTGACGCAACAACAGACTGTGTCTCGGTTTGCGTTTGCCTGTACTCGACGCAACCATTGGATTTAATTAAATTGATATCTATTAACTTCTCGTAGACTTCCTGAATTCAAATAAGTTTCCTGCACGAGTAGCAACCACTCACAAAAGGCGATTGTGTGCTCAATTTCCTGTAATGTACTTTTTCTTATTTCGGAGTTTCATTGTTTGCTTATTCTTACACCATGCATGTTCTAGTTTTTGTAGGAATTTTGCTAATTTAACAAATTAAATATACAGCTTTAATGAGCACTTGATTAATATTTTATTTTATTTAAGTAAATTTTATGTATAAATAATTATCGAAATGTGATCCGCTGCTGCTTCTTGCTAACATGCTGTCGTTGATATAGCATCTTAAATTTTCTCATACGGTTTTGCCGTTTGAATAGGCGCGTTGCACATATGTATATACCATATAGCTGAAGGGGAGATTGTGTTCGGAGATTACTTCGTTTATACAAGTGGAAATGCTTAGATTACGTTAGATTCCTGTATCTATCGAAATTTTCATGCAGCAGCATGATGCGAATGGCTGCCTCCAAGCACCACATGAAACGCCTTGATGAACTTATCGATCCTCTACTTTACCTTACACTTTAAGATAATTTATCCTAAAAGATTTTGAACGAAGGCATAATTTACAAATAGCAAAATTACACCCTTCAAATATTTAAATAAACACGTTTTGATATATAGCTACACAGCTGCATATTGCTTCTCAGGGGAAATTACTTCAAACGCATGGTCGCATTGCACACAGCGAATTGAAAATGTTTGCCCATTCAAATTGCTATTATAACACGTGCTTTCCGGCACCACGCACTGTTTTTCCAACCGTTGATATCAGATATGCTTTATTGCGGTATCATTCAACCGCAATTGATTTAATTGAGGAAACTCGATAGTGTTGTGATTTGAGGTTATATTCGAATGGGTTATCGGTTAGCGTTCACGCATACATTGTGCTCCAGGATCACGGTAACGACAAACGCTCGTGTATTAAATATTTCCCAATTACTATGTTAAGGTTGCGCCACAAGTTGTTACACATCGGGATGGCGGGTTCGTGCTTTGAATAATTGTCGAAATGCAAATGCGCGCGAATTCGAGCTTGCTACGTGCGAGAGCTGCTATCTTTCGTACGCTTTTCGTTCTGCCAGCGCATATCGGATGAGAAGAGCGATAGAAGACACTGGTTTTGCGTGCCCTGCACAGATGCACTCATACAACGTTTGCCATACACACGTACTTTGCTTTTGCGACTCTTGTATTCGGCGACGCCTCTGCCATCGCGCATTATCTGTATGCCGCGGGCGGTCCTTCTATGGCGCGGGGACGGTGTGGAGAGCGTGCATCGCAAATGAACCGCTAAAATCTTCATGTTCCTTTACGACAGCGAACAGTGCACACATCCAAACATCCTACCACCCTACGCTGCTGCAGAAACGAGTTTGTATAACTAACCGTGCGGTGTCAAAAGCATATTTTATTATATCGAACATGATGCGCAGTCACGACGGGTTTCACCCGATTGCATTTACGATGCAGTAATGTTGCTGCCAGCATCTGCAATGATTAAATTGTAATTTTTAAAAGACATCTAAATATCTCATAGTTACTGTAAAACCAAGTAACGTATTTACATTAATGATGCGATTTAAATATTGCTTCTATTCAAAATCTCTAAAATGCTAAACAATAGACACAATTTGAGGTTGAGAGTCTTAGCTGGACATGATTCAATTGTACATAACAATTATCTGTTAGATATTGACAACGACAACAGCTAAACTGAGAGTACCAGGAAAGTTTTTTTTTTGGTTTGCGTAATTTAAATTGATGAAGTTTATCATTGCAATCCTAAATAATTTTAGTAGATTCTTCATACCATAGTCATTCCGTTTCGTTTTTGTTTATTCAATAGGCGTGAAATAATAAAAAAAACATGCGTGCGTACACAGTACACATGTCAGAAGTGAAACTTCTTTGGCGAACTAATTTATAAATCTTTTATTTTCTTTTAATTAAATCTTTTATTTTTAAGTGTTTCACACTCTCGCACCACAATTTTTGGCATTGCAATCTGAAAATGAAAAGTTATTTGAAAT
>JARJDU010018423.1:0-10940 GCA_030264695.1 Lissagria laeviuscula | reverse complement strand
TGATTCATAAATCACTGGACAAGTACACAACACACTGTTGACATTGTCAAGAGATAAAGTTGAACTCGTATAATATCGTTGTGCTCTATGTGCTCTTTATGCAGATAGAGTGCTTACACAACGAACGAAATTAATGCCCAAAATGAGCGTTACACACAATTTTAATCGCCATTGATTTTCGGATGAAAATTTCTATGTGTAGATGGGTCATATTTTAATTAACTTTGCATTCTATCACACCATAGTATATTTCTATTATCTTCATCTACACTTATCATACATAATATAATGTGAAACTAAATTAAATCATTGAAAAACGTTGATTAGTAGACTTTGCAGTAGAGTTTACTCTAAATCAAAATCGATAATCCCAGGGTTGTGAGTAGAGACACAGGTTAATTAAACGTAATTTTGTTGGAAATTAATTAACCGTAATCTATTAGCTACATTGTGTAATTCGTATAGTGTTGCAAATTAATTGAATTGGGAGCGCTGCAATCAGAGGTGCAACGGTTGCATACAACGGCAGTGATGGATTTTACGGTTGAATACACAAGGGAGCATTATGTCAACAATATTTATTACACAAGATTCATCACAACTCTTTTTTCTCTTTGTAAAACCATCCTTTTTTTACATAAGTTATTACCACCCTGAGCTTTTCAATTTTAAATCTGTCCTTATCTAATTTATTTTTACTAATTTGCTTACAGTAATAATGCAGCGACAACTACAATCAAAATGAACGTGACTGACTTATTATATTACCCAGGCCTGGAGCTGAATACCAGCCTAGACCAGAACTGGACCAACGTGTCAAACCCAGAGCGCGACGCTTGGGAGCACTGGAGTTCACTGGTGCAAGACCGAGCAGTCGTAGTATCTCTCCTCTTAGCCTTCTCGATGGCGACAGTGTTCGGTAACATGCTGGTAATTATGGCAGTTGTCAGAGAGCGTTACCTGCACACCGCCACCAACTACTTCATCACATCTCTCGCCACAGCAGATTGCTTAGTTGGCCTGGTAGTGATGCCCTTCAGCGCTCTCTACGAGGTCCTCGAACATACATGGTTCTTTGGTCCTGATTGGTGCGACATTTGGAGATCTTTAGACGTCTTATTTAGCACCGCATCGATTCTCAACTTATGTGTAATCAGCCTAGATAGATATTGGGCTATCACGGATCCTATTACTTACCCAATGCGTATGACCCGGATCCGAGCGGCTTTACTAATCGCCGCAGTGTGGGTGTGCTCTAGTGCAATATCCTTCCCCGCGATCGCATGGTGGCGAGCGGTGCGTACGGAACCCATACCAGAGTACAAGTGTCCATTTACGGAACACCTTGGCTATTTGATATTCTCTTCGACGATTTCATTTTACCTGCCGTTGTTCGTCATGGTGTTCACGTATTATCGGATATACCGTGCTGCCGTTGAGCAGACGAAGAGTTTGCGATTGGGCACAAAGCAAGTGCTTCTCGGTGCGGGTAACTTGGAGCTCACACTAAGGATCCATCGCGGTGGCGCGTGTAATAATGAGTCGCGGTTGTATTCCCAGGAAGATGAGCCGTTGACCGCACTCGCGAATAATGGACTTGCTAGAATGGCATCCACTCGGCTTGGACCACACAACAAGAATTTCTCGTTGAGTCGTAAGCTGGCTAAGTTCGCTAAAGAGAAGAAGGCTGCCAAAACCTTGGGGATTGTCATGGGAGTGTTTATCGTATGCTGGTTGCCGTTCTTCGTGGTGAATCTACTCAGTGGATTTTGCATCGAGTGCATCTGGCATGAAGAGATCGTATTGGCGATTGTCACTTGGTTAGGATGGATCAACTCTAGTATGAATCCAGTTATTTATGCTTGTTGGAGTCGAGATTTTCGAAGGTGAGTGACAACAGTGACACATACTTTACTTTGCCTAAAACATATTTGGAATCCTTCCAATGTCTGACTATGTGAGCATTACGTTCAATTTGCAATTACTGCTAAAACTGCTGTTGCTCTCGGAAATTACTAATTTCTTCCAGTGGTATAATTACAGCTTGTCAGTGGGAATTATTCAAACTTGATGGCAACTTGCATCGTCGATATGTACGATCGTTTTTCTTCACTAATTTTAGCAGATTGAATGTCTTAGTGTCTTAGCAACAATAGTCAAACTGAACACCATATGTAATCTCAGTCTGAAGCTGTCTTAGAACGAAGCTAGCAGGAGTTTGCTTTAATGAATATATAATTTAGTTTTCAATCAGGAATCTTGCGTCTCGCAGCAGGGGAGAGCGTTCGTTGACAGCACGCATATACGTCTGACATCTGTTGATTATACGATTTAAT
The DNA here is from genome assembly GCA_030264695.1 of Lissagria laeviuscula. NCBI lineage: Eukaryota > Metazoa > Arthropoda > Insecta > Coleoptera > Staphylinidae > Lissagria > Lissagria laeviuscula. The sequence goes on along the minus strand of JARJDU010018423.1, from coordinate 8,604 downwards.
TCCGTCGAATTTCGTCCTAAGCCGACAAGCAACGAGCGAAACTGGGTAGTATTTATTGTAGATAGAGTGTAGGAGTAGGTTGAATATGTATTTGAGTATACTGTACATATACATAGGATTTACTTGTATATTCAAGGTGTAAATGCTTGTATTCAATATAAAGGCCCAAAATCGAAATCTCAAGCGCGTGCGGAGCGCGGCACTCTAGCCACATCCTTCAAGGATAACGCACGTAATTTCGCACAGGCCTTAGATTTATGCATAAATTTAATTACGTTCTTGAAGAAAGCAACACGAAAACGCCGAGTTGAGTTGAGTTGACGATGGCACAGCGTTGTCGTTGTAAAATATTATACAATTTTTTTCTCGGCAACGACGCCGAAAGCTTCGTCCAAAACTAGATTGAATATCGATTGCCCAACGCCAAGAAAGCTGAATCCTTTAATGCACAAGTATATCGCTTTCTGGTCTTACGTGTCCTTCTCCATCAAACCGGATGTACGACATGTATTCGTGTAAAAGAAAAAAAAATGCGTGCTTTTTGCAACTTATGATGAAACGAAACGCGCGAAGAATATTTACGAGTTTCAGTTATTTTTGGGATTTTTTGGCAAGATTGTAAGATTTTATTTGCTCTGGCACCTCTTGCAAAACCGCCAACACTGCGTGTCTTTTGTTTTTTTCGGCTTTCTACACTTTGCTCTGCTCTACTTGCCGTAATTGTTCTCGTGGGGGTTGAAAAATTTTCTCGTTACTTTTCATCTAGCGAATTACTTTGTGCGAGCGCAAATCTCATCAATTTGTCACGAAAATTGAATGTAATCCACGAAAAGCTTTTCAGCTGCCCACACAACTCGTATCTTTCCAGCAAGTCTTACTGAAATAAGTATGTTTGCTGTTGCGTTGGACTTTCTGAACTGATATTGGAGGTTTGCAGTTTAAATCGTATTGTTTAGTTTCGAAATAAACTAATAATATTGTTTACTAATTAAGTTTTGTTTTTTTGTATCGTTGTATACAATGCTGAAATTATCTTCGTGTAGCCACATAATCAACTACTCGGCGCAAGCGAAAATCTAATTAAGTTACAACAAAGCTCGCAGATTGATGCGAAGAGCAGAAGCGCGTTGTCTATACTCCAAGTAACATGTTTATCAATAGAGTTAAGCGTACGGAAGAAGCGTCTAATGTAAATGCAAGTAGGTGATGCACTTAACCTCTTGATGGATATATTCAATAAAAAGGATGATGAATATTAAAATTAAAAAACAATAAGTTTCTCATCTTGTTTTTGGATTACCATTCTAATAAGTTCCAGCAGTTTGAAGTACAATTCTCATTAATCAAATTCAAGGAATACACTTTACCATCGTTAAACTAATAGTAGAACAATTGGAAAAAGCAGCACTGTTAACTGCAAGCTGTCCTTCGGAAATGTGGAATTAAATGTTAGGAGCGTCCTCGACTCCAAGTCCTTCAGAATTCGCTCAGTTCATTACTAATAGTGGGCGCAAACGACTAACGGCAACTACTTAGTTATCCTCATTAAAATCTCCTTTTCTATTAACAAGTAGCTTGTAAAATTTAGTTATTTACTGCCTCAGAAAATACATAAAAACGCATACTAATTTACCTTTAAAAAAATACTGCAATTTCTAAAAATAATCCACTTTTAAAATAAGTGAAACTTAGCTCTTAGATACATAAAATATAAGCAAAAAGTGGCTCTTGGGTGAGAGAACAAAAACAATAAGATCTGCTGCTCTTATTCAGCTCGTGTTATCATGATATGCCGGAAAGTTTCTTGCTTTTTGGAAGAGAAAAGAAATCGTCATGAGAATGACGACCGCGGAGCGCTCTTAGCATTTCCTCAAGGAATTAAAGTGCAGGCTGGCTGTTCAACTTTTGTTTGCCTTTTCATCCGCGAAGTGCACTCCAGGAGTCGAGCAATGCTAGTTGCAAAACACTCCATTAAGAAATGCTTCAATTTTAGTTTTAGTTTTAACGCTCTTCAACGATTTGCATTTGCAATAACGGCTAGAAAACGGCGTGCAATAATGTTCAAATCGAAGACTTACTTGCATGCATTGTCAGTGAATTGCTTTTCTAATGCCAAAACTAAAAGAAAAGAAATGGAAAAGAAGAAATGAAGTGGATGGTTTAGATTTGGTCGATGCGTCTGTCGGTTTGGTAAAGTATGGAATTAAGGAAGCAATTTATTACATTGCAAAACGATCGACTTTTATACTAGCATTTGCTATCGGAAACGAGAGAGCGTCCCTAGGTAGATAGGTAGAGAAGCGATGGTGGATGCGTTGGAGCGTTTGCTACTCTTGTGGTTAAAGGTTTTTTATTGTACACCTTTCCGAAAATGGCATCAAGAGAGGTGTAAAGGTATTGATAGAGGTGCAAAGCACGGGATAGGCATGCCATGCCGATGGAAATCGACCCGAATCAACTTCTTATTTATATAAAATGCTTGCTAGCGTCGTGACCCGTTCGCAATCAATCAATCAACTACATCTTAGACACTATCTAACAATTGGAGAGGATGACCGAACTGACCGATGCTTGAAATATTCATAGGGCATCCGGTGCCGATAGTATATTTGTGTAGGCTTATTGATGAGAATCATAATAAAGCCGCCGCATAATATTGATGATGTTATTTATAAATATTTTAGATATTAACGTTTTGTGTATTTTTATAAATATGATTTATAGATTTTGTTATTATTGGAAAATAATAACAAAATGAGTGTTTTTTGTTGTTGGTAATGGATTATTTGTGTACATTGATGAATTATACAAGAATATGGTATATGTAATTAAACTTGCATTATCTGTCGACGGTTTACACGGCAATACAACGTTTTGTCGAATTTTGTTCGGTTTTTACCTCGTCATCATTTATATTAATGCTTTTATATTAAGATATTTAGATAATTCCAAATATTTTTACATAAATCAATAAACAAACCGTAGGGTGTTAGTATTCTTTAGGTTAATAAAATATTTCAAGCAAATTATGAAAAATATGATCAATAAACTTTTTTTTCTTATTAAATTTATTCAAAAATATTTTTTACATAATTAGATGATAATAGGAAAATTTCATGTTTTCCAAGAAAAAATTTTTTTGCTGATCGAAATATGAATTTAATCCAATTGGGAAATTTCCATTCAATTTAAGTTCTTTTAGATAAATAAATAAGTAGAAGTCCGGAAGTGCTGAAAAACAATTGCCAGGTGCATGCTGCCAATTCAGGAAACTTTTGCAGATTTTACATGTACCAACTACTTTTCCATACATATTTATTATGCTATTCATGAAAAGAGCAAGAAATGTTGAACGTTAGCAATATTTATAAATCATCTCAATTTTCTTTTCAAATTAATTACTCTTAGAGTTGTTTTATATTTAATTAAGTTCAAAAAACAAGAAAACAAATTTATTCTACATTTCAATACGCCAACAGTTTAAATTGACTCAAAGTAGTTATAAATTATTCTTCGGTATTCTAGCGAGTAGAAAACTAATAAAGAGGAAATTGTATTTGCAACGTGGCTTTTATTAATGGAAACACTAATACGATTTTAACTTCATTGTTAAGAAATGCGATGTAACAATGTAAGAAATGAAATTATATTCTACTAAGATTTGTTCTTTTGTTTATAATAATAAGTTTTGAGTGATAGTTTGACTAATAGTATTATAATATATTTCAAGATTGTAAAATGATTTATAGTTGCATTTACATTTATAAAAGTTTAACAAAATGCAACTGCAATAAAAATCTGATAAGTCACTAAGGTAATTGTGGATTCTGTCAAGTGAGTAACACGCGCAAACTGTGAAGATACGTTGACTAAGCTGACTGTCTTCTATGCAATCAGCGCGCTAGGAAGAGCGATTGGTGAGTCAAGGCGTTGACTGAGTTGCTTGTTGGATGGCCAATACCGCATAGGTACCGAGCGCTGAGTACGAGTTTTTGACTTGACTGGGCGCGGTCTACCGAACTAGTCCTGAGCTCAACTAGCTCAAATCGGTTCCCATGCGCGTCAGCACAGCTTCGAGTCTTGACTGATATCTGCCTTGTAAGTACACTGTAAGCTCGATGGACGAAGCGCCTGGTGATTGACGCTATTCACATCTCACGTGTACTTGTGTATTGCTTGTTCAAAGTTCTGAAGGTATAAACTTGCTTTGATTTGTTTCAAAACACTGCTATCAACAAATGAATAAAACTACTTCCTTTACTCTCTTATTCAGCCCTTATATTATTTAAAAAATTTATTTAACTTTTAGATGACTAAATAATAAATCAATCCGATATAAACCAAAAATTTTAAAACCATTTATTAGCTCATCTCATAAATCTCAATGAAATAAACATGCAACATTGCAAACACTTGTAAATCAAATAATACAAGCCAATGCTAGCTCATATTTAACGAACAATTTACAAATATACAAATAATAGTTACAATTGTCATTCAATTCCCTCAACGCCACACAGACAATAGTTTGTATCGGCGTACAGCTAGCCATAAATTAAGTGTTAATCAATAGCACAGATAATACAACTAACACAACAAAAGGCTAACAATATTGCGCTGCATTAATGTAATACCCGCAACCGCATTATAATGCACGGCAGTGTGCGACTCAATGAGCAAATTTGGCATGATACACGCACGGCTTACTCGGCCTGCTAAATTCGCCTAAATGGTGGCACACAAAAACGCGGAATGCATTATTATATCAAGTTACATCAAGCGCACCTGCTACTCATATTGAAAAATCAATGACTATCATGGGCTGCGCAAATTAAAATCTAAATTTAGTCGAAATTTCGATTTAAAATAATCCAATATTAATTTTGTATATGTCAGATACCTATATACATTAATGGAACATTTTCTCGATGCATTATATTTACGTACCTATGTGATTTTAATTAAATTAACACAAAGTTACGTGCCGTGTCGAATTCACTCTTTCACCAAATTATCATGACGAAATTATTTTTAATTAAATTATGGCACCGCACAGTTGTTGTTCACAAAAGTAATGAAAAACAAATATAGATGAGCACCTGTTACCGGGCGGCATTTATATAAATAAACAAGAGAAAAAAAGTAACTCGAGGATTTTAGGTGTTGTCAGAAACGATTTGCACATTCGTAAATATTGACTCTACTTATTGTCGCAACGCTTTACGACTTTCTATCATTTTCTGCTTGCAGTGGAGGCAGTTGTGTGTACTATCAAAATGCAATAGGTTTACTTAAGCAAGCAGTGCGATTAATTAATAAGTATAATAGTTTAGGGCGTGCGTATACCAAGTAGATGATATAAATAATGCAGAAGTGATTTGATCAGGAAAGCTTGCTCCGGTTGTTCGTTCTCTTGTCTTTTATGTAAAATTTATGTCGTGCTTGAAAGGGTCGTAAACTTTTTAATTCGCGTGCGTTTCGGTCGTGGAACCGACTATGCTTTACATAAATCGGATTTGCTTAAGATACAGGTTGTTGTTGCTTATCATTCAATTCTTCAATTTCTTTGATTTGGATTCATTGTGGTAGATGAATGAAAATAAATAGCAACAGGTATGTAGGTAGCTATATAAAATAAATGGAAACGTTATAGACTACAAAAAAGAAATTATCTTATTGAAAGTAGCGATTTTATTAACTTTGGTTTATCTTTCTTATGATAATTTATTGGGTTAAGTTTGGAAAGTTCACTAAAAGGTTGTTTTAAACAAATTTGATTAGAAAAACTTATTAATTGAGTTAAAAAACGTATTAGCTAAAAAATTATATGTTAAGAGGCTCATTTACCTGCCAAACTTTTTTCGGGGGTCTGGGTTGGAGCGGACAGCAAAAAACGATGAGGTCGAATGCGTATTGCCAAATATGTTTAAGTAAAGAACCGCAATACAAGGTTGGATTTTGATGACTATGGCCTGAGTAAATGTGATAAAAATTTGTGATAAAGCAATAAATATTTTTCGCTCGTATTTTAACCAAATTAGAGATTTTTGCCTTTAACTCGATATAAAAGTTTTAAATTAATTTTAAAATATTTTCGGTTCAAAAAAATTTCAAAAAAACTCTATTACATTGATTTTTAATCAGTCACGTCCCTAACATAGAAATTTCTATACCCGTTTAAAGGTAAATGAGCTTCTTAAGTAAATCTATAATTAGCAATATCAATGCGCCTTATCCTCAATCCATTTATTTTATGCAAAGTCAACAATTCCACCCGAATTCATAAAACCCAAATGCCACAATTCAAGGTTCAGTTATTTCGAAAGCATGGCATATTTAATTCCTTCTAACCAAGCTTTCAAGCAAGGAAAATTTACGACGTTTCCTATCTTTCCCAAAAACTGACCGCTACTTCACCACTTTACTAAAGACCTAGACGCATACCTAAAATCTACCAAATTTTCCATCAAATTCAATATTTTGCATTCATCCAATTAGTTCTATTATCATTTAAACTTGCTCATTTCCCAAACCGAAACAGACAAATTGTGCGAATATTTCATTAAAATGCTAATGTTCAAATTGAAATTGACACCGCACGTTCGAAACTGACTAGGGTAGAGGGTATAGGGTAGTAACACTGTATGTATATGTAGACGCCTAGGTTTTTTCTTTCTTGTTGGTTAGGAAAATGGAAAAGGAAAGAAAAGAACGACGCCGACGTCGTGACGGCGGAAATTTATGCGCGCACCCGTGGGGAAAGAGACGAGCGAGAGTTTTTGTATCCCGTCGTGTCCCAATAGCTAGCCGTCGTTCCGCATTGCCAGCATGTATGAATTATAAGCCTATTGTGGCAAAGGCTGCGATAACAGTTACCTTAACCGTAATGTTTTCAATTTAGTTTAATAAAACCGTTTAAATAAAAAAAATCATTGTGGTATAAAATACAGAGATAAAATAATGTCATGAACTTTGTAAAACTTTTAAATAAATATTTAATTAGAAATAGATTTATTAAAAATCTATTATGTAATTGATATGGCAGTATTTACGTGTTAAATATTGACAGAATAAATAACAACTTACCAATCTTGTTTTTTTTTTCTAAACATAATAGCTTTTGAACTAGTTAACTAGTTGACTTTGAACAATATTATTGACAATCGAACTTTTTAAATATTTTATTAGTTTGACTACCATCATCGCTAGAAAAACCACAGACTCAATCGCTTTTAGCCAAAGTTTCCTGTGGGAAAAATTTGTTCAGACAAAAAATTGAGTTGTTGCTTTTACTGAAATTGAACAAAACACAAAAATGTTTTAAGGAATTTAAAAAAAATGTGTAGAAATTTGTATTAAAGATGTGTGCCATATGGCATAGTAAAAAAAAATATATAGATTGCTTGCTGCATGTGCTGACAAACGGGAGGAAATTTATAGAGGAAGTGAGAAATTGCTGAGTGGTAATCGTGCATTTATGTTTAATTTCCTATTTGTTTTGCTCTAGCTAGACGATTTGAATTTGCGCGCTAGGCATGATGTATTCAGGAATATTATTGAATGAAGCTGTGTATCGTAAAATGTCGATGCAAGTTACTTTTGATTAATATGTTGATTTATTATCATATTAAATTAGGATATAACGAATTATGTATAAACTCACTATATACAATAAATCAGGTACTTTTTATTGTGGTTTTACTATGATGGTTAAAGTGAGAATTGAGAACTGAGTGGTGGACATATAGCGACATAATATGTAGATTTATTCAAATGAAATTGTTCCTAGAGTTTACTCATTTAAGAAGCATCCATTTTTCTTTTTATATTCTATTTAAGGTTTAATTGAAATCTAATTTATTAGCAAACTTTATTTAAAAACAAAATGTTTGTATTTTGTGAAATATTTTTTTAGTTTAGTTTTTATGTAAATATTTATTTGTAGGAAAGTGTTACTACAATTTGGTGCTTTGATATAAAAATAGTACAAACTAAATAAAACAATACAAAAAACACAATATTATTTTAATGCATTTATTTATTTTAGTCCACTTTGTGCATTGTTTTCATTGCGTGTAAAATGCTTCTACTTTGTTTATTCTCATTTTGTATTCAATTAAAAGTTACCATTTCATTCAGAAACAAGAGAAAATACTCTTTATTCATTTAATTTAAATTAAATCGATTTTACATAGAACAACATCTATATTACTATTTTATTTTGTAAACTGAGGTTGAGTATATACATAGGTGTTTCGTTGCGCGATTGTCGAGTTGCGGCTAGAGTGTTCATTGATTAGTTTTCTACAATTGCGCACAACTGTAAATATCCACTTAAAGAAGAGCAAAAATGACTTTTAATACATTATTACTAATTAATATCTTAAAAATAAATATACTTTGACTTAACTAAAACTATTTAGTATACTATACATAAAAGAACTCGATTACGACTAAAACACGATTTACTATGACAAAGACTGATACACAACTATATGGAAAAAAAGGGTAGAAACTGAATATATAAGAGAAAACACGGGAGTGAAGGAAAAGAAAGTTTCTTTTACTTGGTAAAAACATGTGTGGCAAAGAACACCACCCTAT